>JABUQX010100992.1:22500-37891 GCA_015478945.1 Trachelipus rathkii | reverse complement strand
TATATATAATATTATATATTATAGTATATTATATTATATTAAGAGGTGACGTTCCCAATTTAAGTCCGCAATTCCCGAATTGCGGAATACCAAAATAAATTGGAGGAATTGCAAATGCGATAATTTGAAAAATGTTGAGGAATTGCAGTTAGCGGAATGCCTATATTCATTTCCGCAAGTTTAGAGGACAACCAAAAAAAAATTGGGAGTTTCAGTGGAATCCAAAATTTTATAGTCCACAAATTTTTACACGTTGGCCATCTTTGTACGTTTGATAGCAACACCGAAAAATCGTTTTTTTTTTGTTTTTTTTTTTCTTCAAAAGATCATGTTTTAAACAGGTTTCTTTTATCTTGATGGTTAAAATTTATCAATATTATAAATGAAATTGAGTGTTACTATTAATCGACACCGACCGATTCTCAATATCGATATTTAGTTAACGATTTGCATATAAGTTCAAGTCGATATTGCTCCTTATTCGTAGCACTACTTTATCGCAATAGCTGACGTATATTTATTTCCAACATTGCATTTTATAAAGTTTTGTGCCCTGACATTTGCCTGATTTTTATATTTTATCAACGAAGGCGGGGTAACATTGAGAATAAAGGCATTTTTTTTTTTAAAGAAATTTCTGAGAATCCTTGCATATGTTTCAAGTACGTATATACAATGTTTTAAACACGTTAAAATAACAGTGTAATTTACTATTTTAGTAATTACAATACATTAAACGTGAGATAAAATTGTGTGGTAGAAAAATTGCAGTTAAAATGTGTCTTGGTAGCTTAATTCCATTATAAATATCATATTTTTTACCATATATTTTAATATTTTATAATATATTATTATAATATTTTAATATTACCATATTTGTACCTAATTTATGAAACGTGTCACCACCAAATTTCAGATAAATTGTATTGTACAGTCAACATAAATGATGAATAAAATAATATAACATTGTTACCCAACATCGAAATTCTAAACAAGTATATATATATATATATATATATATATATATATATATATATATATATATATATAATTTATATAATATATATATATATATATATAATATATATATATATATATATATATATATATATTAATATATTATATATATATATATATATATATATATAATAATATAATACTATATATATTATATTATATATAATTTTTCAAATTATTTTTGAATATTTCCCCAACGAGGAAGAACCTACAAGGGAAGTAATTATCCGGTTATCCGGGGATAACAATGATATCCGGCCGGATACCGGATAGTCAAAAACTTGGCCGGATAGGCCGGATACCGGATAGTTGCCAGATATCCGGCCCATCCCTAATATATATATATATATATATATATATATATATATATATTAGTGATATAGATAGAAAGTGTATATGTATATATATATAATATATATATAACATATATATTTATATATATATATATATATATATATATATATATATATATATATATATATATATATATATATTATATATATATATATATATATAATAAAAATATATATATATATATATATATATATATAATATATAATATATATAATATATTATATATAATATATATATATATATATATATATGTCCAACAACTTCTGCTGTTAACGTACACTATATTATATATCTATATATATATATATATAATATATATATATAATATAATATATATATATAATACTATATATATATATATAAATAAATAAACATTCTATTATATATATATATATATATATATATATATATATATATATATATATATATATATATATATGAGATGAAAGATACCGATAGAAATTCCCACGGTAATTAAAAAATTCCCACGAAAAAAGGGTCGCTATTCAAGGCTCGCTCATTCAAAACCGAAAAAAAGGAAAAAGGGTTTTTTTTTTCGAAACAATAAAAATAAATAAATAAAAAATAAAAAATAAATAAATTAATAAATAAAATAATAAATAATAAATAAAAGAAATAAATAATAATATAAATAAATAAATAAATTAAAAAATAAATAAAAAATAAAATATTTATATATATATATAATAATCTATATATTATATATATATTATATATATAGATATATATATATATTATATATATATATATAATATATAGTATATATATATATATATATAATATATGATATATATATATATATATAATATATATATAATATTATAAATATATATATATATATATATAGTATATTATAACTGTATATGGCCCTGCAAGACCCCGCCCACCACCCGCACCACACCACACCGCCCTAAGCACCGCACAGCAAACAGCACAGGCCACCGCACATCCCTCCACTTAGTAAACGGATAGAGTTTGCCTACATGGTATTCTCCGTCAAATTTAACAACTCCATTATCGGTGGGACCTAAACCTCGTCGTGAGACGAGGTTACGTGCATGCACCCCCCGAAGGGTGCTAGCCCCTAAAAATTGAAAATGATCGTAGAAGGCTGAAATTTGGAGGATAGTTATAGAGGAGGAATTGAGTAAGTAGGATACGGGATCCGGATTCGATCCGGAACCGGGCACCGGTGCTGGCCCTTGTGTTGGTGCTGAGTAGTAAATATTGTATATTAATACAATATTGGATCAAAAATATATGTTTATAAGTCATAGAGTTTCGAATAATGATGGTTCGGAAAGACCCCTGGCGAGGAAGATTTCTGACAGCTGCCCGGTGGCGTGTGCGCCCGTAGGCGCAATCCGTCGCGGAAACCGGCCGCCGTGCGCCCGCAGGCACATCCGGCGCGAAACCACCGCCGCGAAGAAACGCACACGTGTTCAGCGTTTTAAGCTTTACGAGTGAGCTTTGTTTTCAACTTAATTTTTTTCAATAATTTATTATTTTTGTTTATTTTTTTTTAATTTATTTATTTTTTTACTAAAATCTTTTATGCCTTTTCATGTTGTATAAACGTAAAATGTAAAAGTTTATTCACCCTAAATCAGTAAATCAGTAAATCAGTAAATCAAAACTGCCCCTCCACCACCCTCCTACCCATCCATGATTATATTATCTATTGATCTATTGATCTATGATTCAAGATTAAAGTCATATTTTTTATAAAAATTGTTATGTTTTACATTACCCTAAATCAGTAAATCAGTTTTTAAAATCAGTAAATCAGTAAATCAAAACCACCATCCAACCCACCCTCTGTCCATCCCGTGTTTTTATTGATCTATTGAATCTATTGATCTATTGATCTAATTGATCTATTGATCTATTGATGCAAGTCATATCAAAGTCATATTTTTATTGTTAAAATTGTTATGTTTTACATACCAACAAGCAGTAAATCAGGTAAATCAGTAAATCAAACCGGCATCCCACCACCCTTCTGTCCATCGTGATTCTATTGATCTATAGATCTATTGATCTATTGAATTATTGATTCAATTCATATTTTTATTAAAAAATAATTTTATATTTACATACCCTAAATCAGAAATCCACTAAATCAAACTGCCCTCTCCACCACCCTCCTACCCCATCTATGATCTATTGGATCTATTGATCTATTATATATTGATCTATTGATCATTGATTTCAAATCAATTAATTGCTTAAGTATAAAATAAGTGTCTTTGGTTAAAAAGTAGGGAAAAGAAAACAATTTTTTTATTTTAAAGCGTTTATAACATAAGTGCAAACAACATAATCGTTCACATATAAATTTTTAGCATCAAATATATTTACAATTTTATTAAAAGAAACATTATTAAAAAAACATATAATGAAATAAATACAGTATACACCACATAAATTAGAACTGATAGGTTGTACAGGAAAACATAAGGTCTAACATATTGAACATTATTATATTTAAAAACGATATTACATTAATGATACTAAACATAAAATCTAAATGCAGAGAGTCTAGGAAATATACAACATTATTTTGATTCTTATACACTGCTATCCAATGTCCATTGCTCGATACATCCCGAGGAGAAGTGTTGAAGATAAGGCCAGAGTCGGTATCCCATTTCACAGAACTAAGTTCATTACAGGCGAATACATCTAAAAATCTTCTTTCGTTTCTAAAGGCATTTAATATTTCTTCTCATCATCTTTAATAATCTCAAGATTATATTTCGTACTCATGTCAATGCTCGATGGATTGAGGCATGCTCCCAAGATACACCAGAACTGAGATGAGGAATTCAAACGTTTGACCAAATTTGAGACTCTCAACCCTAATGTTCCTTTTCTTAGGATATTGAGATGATAAACATTACAAGCTAAAAGATCAGCTGTGAGATCGTACGCATATAAATTACTGTTTTCAGCATAAGTCTTGAGATCAACACCTGTGCCGTTATCGCTGCAAGATACAGTATTGGCAAATAAATCGTAAAAAGGACGCGAACATTGAGAATGGGAGTCTTCATATATCATCTCATAATCACGACCGTATGGTTGACCATTCACATGCAAACTGATACCTCTAATCCGGAATGGGTAAATTTAAAGGCGGACTTCCATAGTTTCCAGAATAAGCATCGTGTTCTACAATTCCTATTATTACCTTCTGAGGTAAGCTATCATTGACGATGTTAGGTATATTAATACTCGATAGGCCTTGGGTAAAGTTAAAAATTTTAGTCTCAATTCTCTTGATTGGATATTTTGCTGTATCAGTCAAGAGATTTCTCAATTTCCCATATGTTTAATGGGAAGATAATTTCATTACGTACATATGGATAAGCAATTTCCAGTAATTTAAAGATAGGCTTTGGAGCCGTAGTTGTTGCTAAAAGAGCACTTTTAACATTAAGTGCAAATTGAGGTGCAGATCTAGTTAACCTGATGCGAGCGTCCACTGATGGTAGAATAAGTCTTTCTTGAGAGAATATATCACCGTTTACACGTCCATAATATTCGTACGTGTTATTTTTAGACTTAGCAGCGTTGGTTCTATGTTTCTCTACATCTTTTAAATTGTAATAACCACATGATTGCAAATGGGACTCTTTCGCATCTTGAGAATAATTTAGTAAAGTTTCAATGTAACTTCGATAAGGGTAACTTGCAGCTGATGCTCCTAGAGATGTTTCATTTAAAAACACCTCAAGTTGATTAAAACACGTATACAGGAAATTTGTCCGGAGTACATACGTGAATCGGTTTCCTGTGAGAATCTGAACCATCTTCGTTTTACACTTAGTTCTTCAGATATAAAAACACATTCGAAGGATCAATATATTGGTCAGAAGTGCCTGGGATATTGAATTCGAGAGGTACATCAGTATTTGTGATCGCATGAATAGGGTTAATACTAATAAAATTGGATTCACTCACACTGATCTGTGTAGGGTTCACTGAGAAGAGATCTAGTTCACTCTTACAACAATCTGGACTGGAGGGGTGGAGGAAATGCATCTTGCTGGTACAATCGCCTGACGTATAATGAAGAGAGATTTGTTTAAACACTCCTTATATACGAAATAGTTTACAGGTTATTATTATATAAAAAAAAGTTTTACCACTTTATCATCGTTATTAGAGAGCAAACAAATCAAAATACTTTCTTTAATGGTCTTTCCTATCCTCTTACAGCTTTTTTTACGGTCCGCGCCGCCGCCTGACCTACACCTTACCGTCATCTTACGCCGTATTTTTCGTTTAACATCATCTAACATTTCATTAGAAGCATCGGTTAGTCGACGCTTTACAGCTGTTCAAGGGTCGACACCACCCATGATATCATGGAAAGTATCTATACCTGTCCTAGCTGCTTTTTTAGCGAGGTAATTACCTCCTGATTTAAACAAAGGGATAGCACGTCTGAACAACGAAGCAAAAAATCCACCTAAACCATACCCCCTCTGCATTCTTGAACCCCTGAAGACTCGTTCTCTTTCCATTATTATTATTTATCGGAGCTTCCTTCTTATGTGTACTTTACACACTGCTGTCCCAACTGTGAATGGGTATGGATTACCTTCAACGTCTCTTATATAAATACGAATCGAACTCAATTGGGTCTTACTCAAAGGTAAGTAGTGAACATTAGGGAATGTTATAACTCGGGCAGTCTTAGCGAAAATGAACTACCTTACAAAAGAGGCTTTAGTATTCCCTACATACTGATGGTCTACAATATCAGTATAAACATATGCCATACCAGGATCTTGTAACAACTCGGTAGGGTTACATACAAAATGTAATGAATTAGCAAAAGTTGTTTTTGAAGATGCTATATAATCATCAATAGTAGGCAGATAATGAAATACAAGACGTATAAAATTGCTAGCATCATGGTTGTGGTTCACCTCCTCTTCCGAAGGGTTATCTGTAAGACGAACACCCTTACGCCACCATGTATAGGGATCAAATTGGAAATTGTTTAAATCGTGTAAATTTACACCACGCCAAGATCTTAAAGACACCAATTCCATTATCTCCCCATTGGGTTTATTAGTACGAAATATCAGGTCTTGACATATTCGACTTACCATGAATCGGTTATTAAAGTGTCTAAGTATGTCTAAGAGAGAATTGTATAACCCGCTCTTTATAGTAAACCCTTTCCATGTAATATTCGAATAGCCATTACGTTTCTGCATATGTAAACTATCAGTGTTGCGCAGTTTCAACAAAGTGTTTTTACAAAATCAACGCTTCTATAAATTATGAACACTCCTCGGGTGAGGGTTACATCTCAATAACTGGCATCAAGAATTATTCACTTAATCCTGCTTTCATACATTTCTCGCTCAAAAGTTATAGGGTTCAATAATTGGGTTGTATAGTCTGAATATTTATTAGCAGGATGTAGATCATAAGAGGGGGCCGAGGAAGGTAGGTGTTAAATAGAAATGATTCTTCGGAGGTCATGATTATGTTTCACATACATTTATTACAACTAGGCTCTTTTACGCTATCGGAGTTTCTTCCGTATATGCACTTACACACAGCGTGTACCATATTGAATGGTAAGGCGTTCCTTCGACTCTCTTATATACACTCTTAGGTTCTAAATTGTAGCATTATTCAAAAGAGATATAGTGTGCACTAGGAAAACTTATAACTCTGTAATCTTTAGGAAAATGTATCACTCTTAGTAACTTGAGCCTTAGGTTTCCAACATACTGGGTTTCTACAATGTCGTCTGTAAACATACCGCTACCACCCGGGGTCGTGTAAAACATCTTTGAAGGGTCACATACAAAATGGTTAACGGAATTACGTCATTGCCTTTTTGGCTACAAGCTTATCTAAAATTACTCTTCCATCGTAGGGTATATTAATGTATTAAATTCATTTAGAGGCGCTTTGATATCGTTAATTCTCAATATTGTATCATCACGTAAAGTAACTACAATTACGAAACCAGGTTGAAGCGCGGAAAATAAATAAACTTCTATCTTTCAGGTTCACATGAGTTTGAGATTTTAAGGTGATTAACACGTTGTCCTCGTTGAATGTTTTATTAACTAGAAATACTAAATCTTTACATATACGACTTGATTTAAATTGCTTGTTCAAATCTACGAACACATCGGTAAGAGATTTATAGAGACCTCTGTTTATTAAATATCTTTCAAAGAAATATATTCTCTATCAGCTCTCTCGATAAACCTCATATCTGTTTTAATTTTTAATACGTTTTTAACATTCTCAACACTTCTAAATATTACAAATGCCGTATGTGATTAGGCATATTCTCTACACGCGCATCCGGTATCATTTCGCATAACCCAACTTCGTACATCTCTCGTTCGAGTTTTATAGGACTCAATAACTCTATAGCAAAAGAAGTCTGAATATTTTATTTTCCGGAGTATAAGTCCATAGAAGCCGATGAAGGCAACGTTAAATTAGAAATGATCTTCCACTCTCCATGTTCACCTGTAAAACTGATCAATGTTTCTTAATTTCGCTAGCATTTATATAACTATTAAACTTCATAGGATAGCCTATCCATTTGACAAGATACTGTTTATTTTTACCTTTCCCTTTAGATCCTAATATTTTTTTCTATTTTATACTCATGACTCTTAGGATCAAATCGTATTTTCTGTATTTCCTGTTTATAGAACTCTCCTTTTATTTTTTCACCATCTAAATCCTCTAGATAGTATAATTTTAACCTGTCTCTCGGGAATTTTCTGATGGTATCTACTTTAAAAACTTCTCTCGACCATCCAGCTTCATACCCTTTTCTGAAATTTTCATCAGTCCTGGAGACTCTACATTAATCTTCCAGCTTTAACACCCGTTTATCTTTTTATTTTTCCCTTTGTTCTATAAGTACAGAAGGTTTTGTCTTCACCATCTCTACAGGGGTATTCTTAAGTGTTCTATGATAAGCTGAGTTATAGGCAGTAAGGCAGTTCTTGTAGTATATCGAAATATTATAAATACTTCATCTTCGTGAAATACTATGCATCTTTTTTTTATTAGTTCTTTGTACTTCTTCAAACATCGCAGCTTCAAGTGGCGTAACTAAGATCATAGGTCGCCCCCCGCCAAAGTGAAATGGCCCCCTTGACCATATTAAAATATAATATATATAATATATATATATATATATATTATATATATATATATATATATATATATATATATATATAATATTAATATATATATATATATATATATATATATATATATATATATGCTTATATGCTATTCTATCAGATTAGTAGCTACTCCTTTTTATGGGCGATTAGAATGGATTTGCATAAAAAAGTAGATGACATTTTTGGAAAACTATGTAAAATAAGTATAAATGTCATTAAAAGGGAAAAAAAAACCTGTAAATTAAAAGACTTTTCACTCTTTTTTGTATATTCTCAAAAAGCATCTTTTAAATTCTGCTTCCAAATGTATTATTACTTAAATATTTAATTTCCCCCCCCCCCTCCTCCTCCAAAAAATGAGTATCAATCTAGTTAATTGATATTTTACCAAAATTTATAAATATATATAATATATATATATATATATATATATATATATATATATATTTATATAATATATATATATATATATATATATATATATTATATGCAAGGAGTCAAAGAATAAGAATGTTAACTTATCAAAATTTGTGAATAATCTGTTCTCGGCTTGTCAAAATATTCGGAAGGATGAATGCTTTATAGTTTACCAAAACGTCTTTGGCTCATTGCCATGAATTTATTAAACACTTCTTTCAGATCAAGAGTACGACATGTTTCATTTTCAATGCTTAATAAAGCCAATGCACTTAGCCTTGTTTGTGTCATATTGTTCCTTAAAAAAGTTTTTATTAACTTGAGCTTTGAAAACGACCTTTCAGCTGTTTCAGATGTTACTGGTAACGTCAAATACAACTGAACTGCTGTACACAAGTCTGGTAAGCTACTTGCTAAGCAGCTGTTTTCTACGAATAAAAAGTTTGCTAAATCTTTAATAGTTACCATATTTTCATTTTCACTTCTGTAGTCATAATGCTTTGAAGGTGATTAATTGTTCAATTAAACCGAAAGATAAATCTAAATCGTATTTTTCTACCAATTTTGTAGCCTTTTCTTGCAACTTTTCATTTCCTAGCTCTGCTATTGCTGCAGGAGCAAGAAATGAAAAATACCTCATTAACATTGTTCATGCTAATGAAACGAGTAGTTATCTGTTCATTTAATATATCAAGAGATTTGAAACCCTTATTCTAAAGGCTTTCAATGGGTCTTCAATTCTTTCATCAGATAAAAGCTCATCAAAAAACTTTTTAATCTGTATTTGACGTCTGGAAGTAATTTTTGCTTCAACGTTCCAATGATGTGCTAACTCCGTAGCTTCTCTCACCACATCTTCAAATTTGTGTCTTAGCTCACATAAGTTTGATTTTGCTTGTCCCAATAGGCGAGTTGCTTTCTGAAGATCTGTATTTGGACTTTGCAACATTTTTGTGACAACATTGATGCTTTCCCAATACTTTACTTTGAAACACAAGACAGAGAATAAACTCAAAATTTTCCAACTGCTTCCTGAAACGAAGGGCTTTGTTTATTTCACTTGACTTCTTACTCATAAATTATACACTTGAGATAAGAACTGCGAAATACTTTGGAAATTTTTTTATTGCTAGTAAGGAATCAACTTGGATGACCACCAGTTGGACACAATTTCTTTATTGTTTTTGTGTGCATTCGTTATTTGTTGAACAGCTGTTAATTCCTTGCCACGAGCTGTACTAAAACTGAAATACACATATACTTTTTTCCAGTTTGTCATAAAATTTTTGAAGAGCCATTAGTATCTTTTACAGAATCATTAATAATTAAATTTAAATTATGAGGCTGCACAATGAATGTATTCTGCATTTGGAACAATTTTTCTTTATACGAGCCTGAAGTCCTGAAAATTTCCCTCGCATATTTGCTGCTCCATCGTAGCCTTGACCTCTGCATTTTCTAATTTAATGTTTTTCATCTAATACCTTAATTATTTGTCTTTTCAAAGTTTTACTGTGGTCTGTTATGTTATAAAAACCAACAAAAAAAAAAAAAAATTTTCTTCAATTTTAAAATTTCCTATATTTGGTTGGCTTAAGTCTATTTTGACATACCTGATCACTACACTTAATTGGTCTTGCTTTGAAATATCAGTGGTAGTTTCTACAATAAGAGAGAAAAAAGTCTGTTTTCTGATATCCCAAATAATTTTCTCGAGCACACTATCACTTAATAGATATATTATTTCATTTTGAATCTTTGGACTAAGGTAAATATTTAATTTTGTTTTCGTTTGATAAATGTGCTTTAAGTAACGGATCATATCGAGATAGCATGTCAATAATATCAAAAAGTTGCCACTATGCTCCCCTCTCTTTTACACTCTCACGGTGGCCTCGGAAAGGAAGCTGACACAGTGCTAATGTCCTGGTTACATCAAAAATACGAATAAATATTGCTCTCCATTTATCACGATCTTCATTCATCAAAATGGGCAAGGTTTGATTATTTTTCCATGCATTGTAAATAAGCACGCTCGTAAATGCGACGTACTTGCTTCATGAACCTTAATTTTTTTACTGAGGCCTTGCCAATTATTTATTCGTCCATCACGCCAAGCATTATGAGATTTGCATATATCACTGGAATCATTTGCTTCATCACCAAACAACCAGCATGGTTCGCAATAAACTCCATTGAGGGTAGGAGAATAACATAGCCAAAATCGTTCTATTTTTTGCCCTGCTCTAGTATACATATAATAATATTCGCTGCTGAAAGATCTGTTGCTTTCACTGTCTTTTGGAAATGGTCCGTATGGTTTGCATGATTTCCCTAAAAGTATTTTCTGCTTTGTGCTATTGTCTAATTTTTTTGGATATTTGCCTCTATCGGTACAAGCACATACAATTTCACTTTCATCAGCAGAAAATCCTACTTTTTCTGGCTCGGCTGTAGGCTTTTCTAATAGGTTAATACATTTATCACTGTTACTGTTAGATGCAACACTATGCATAATAGAATCGTCATATGCACTTAAATCACTCTCTTTCTCTTTATCAAGCCTATCACTTTTTCCCAAATCATTTTCGCTCTTTTTAAACAGAGAATCAATTTTAATAAGTTTTTTAGCCTCTAATTCTCTATTCAATTTTAATTTTCTTTTTTGAGAACCACTCAAATAACGAACTCCCTTTGACTGTGACATTTTTGAAAATAGGCAAGAATTTACAGTACAAACCAACACTGTAGTGACTGTGTAATATTACAACTATAATTCTGTTACATTATAAAATGAATATAACACTGTTTTGCACTAGTAATAGGCGGCTTTATAGGCCTATATAATAGAATATATATATATATATATATATATATATATATAATATAAGAAATCACTAACAATATATATATATATATATATATATATATATATATATTATATATATATATATATATTAATATATATATATATATATTATATATATATATATATATATATATATATATATATATTATATATATATAATATTAATATAATATAAGAAATCACTAACAAATTCTAAGACAAACACAAACAATGTGTAATGAAAACTGATTTTTTTAAACATTGTTGCTGTAACTGAACAAAAAAAATATATATAAAGTTTGAAATGATTAAGAAAAAGGCCATTAATGTATATATGTCGGAGAGAAATAGTCAAAACTTCATCATCGTCAGGAAACGAAACCTTCACACAATGTGAAAATGATTTTATGCCTTTTGCCCCAGCCAAATACAGAGGCCCTGATAATATATATATATATATATAATATATATATATATATATATAATTATATATATATTATATATATATATAATATATATATATATATATATATATATATATATATATATATATATATGTATATTATATATATATATATATATATTGTGTAAATTATGTATTTTTTTCATATATTCATTTTCATTTATTTCGTTTGTCTGCTCTTTGCAATTATGGGGCCCCTTTGCCTGCGTGGGCCCCCCCGCACCGCGGGGTCTGCGGGGCCGTTAGTTACGCCCCTGTCTCTCTCTGTAAAATGTGTTGAAATAACTACTTCAGGCCTCAGTAATTATTTCTTGAAACTCCTTACCCTAAAAATTCTGAACCTTTATCTGTCCATATCATTTGGGATATCTGTCATCTCTTATTTATAATTACTCTGACATTTGAAGCAACAGTCTTTGATTTTTTATCTTTTAAAACCTTTAACCATAAGTATCTGGAAAATACATCTATCACAAAAAGAATATATGATACCCATCAATGTAAGATTATATTTTATCATATCTAGTCAAGTCTAGTTCCTTACGTGTCTAAAATGCCGGGGCTATGGTTTTTCCGTGTACGGAAATTTTTCTTCGATAGGTTTATCAAGGGTAAAAGCATCCTCACCTTCTAAAGAGTTTTTCAATTTTTTTATAATTTGAAAAACTTTGAGCAACCCTGAAAACCACCGTAACTGTATGCCTGTTCACATTCAAAGTAAAATATTTATCGACGCACTCCTTAGCCTCCATGACTCACAATGACTTAACAATAAAAATTATATTCATTTATACTGAAAGGTGATATTAAAAAACCAAATGTATATGAAATATTTTACTTTAAACTACAAGAAATATTAAAACTATTTTAAAATTACAAGTCGAAAACATAGCAGATGATACAGAAAAATAACATAGCTTATATACATTATTTAAATTACAAACAATACAATCATATAAAAAGCACAATAAATAATTAGGAACTAATCCATTTTGAAGCGATGGATGGTTTTTTTCTTATTCTTCCTACACTTGAACGTAATGTGTTTCTACTTAGCAACTTAAATCTGTCGCGATTGCAAAAAAAGCTACCAGAAGGACTCGATCTGGTCTACTTCTTTTGGGAGACATTGGAATGTTACCAAGATCGCTAATCTTCTGTTTTTCTGGATTAAAGTTCTCTGAAAATTAATAGTCTGAAAGTTCTTGTTTGATCCTATTCCAGCCTGTTACAGAGCCTTCTGCCAATCACGCGAGAGATCGAAATCAAGTCAACATATTGCCGACCAGCTATTGTTTCATCGTCAATAATTGATTTGCCCTAGCTCATTCCATGTAAATTTGATCTTTTTAAAATATTATATAGAGCAAAACCGCGTTTCTTACTCTCATGGTAAGCTTTCCTTGAAGTAACATGTTTAAAATTATCTTCTCTTTTCACTTCAATCTTAATATATCTGACGCTAGAACTGAATCTTCCTTAGGTGAATTTAATAAAGCTTTTAGATCTACTAATTTTTGTATAGCGTTTTGATATAGGATTCTTTTTTCATGAATGTTAACATCAGAGTTTAATATTCGATACAATTCCTTCTCGTAATTATTTATCTGCTCAACCTGCGGATCATATAAACTCAAAAGTCCTGTTGAGCTACGCTGATAAGGGTTATCCCATCTGATGCATTTGAGTGTTTGATGAGGTTCGAAACGTATGTTGTGCTTGTGTTTTGTGTGTGTTTGCTTTGTTGTTGTTGTGTTGTTTGTTGTTGTTGTTGTGTTGTTGTTGTTTTGTTGTTGTTGTTGTTGTTGTATGTTGTGTTGTTTGTGTTGTTGTTGTTGTTGTGCTGTTGTTGTTGTGTTGTTGTTGTTGTAAAGTATGTTTCCTGTATTATATTTCATCTTCTCATAATCATTGTAGGGTAAAACCACTACCTTCTTCATCATTGAGCAAGCCACTTGGTTATCAAAGGGGCTATAACGGAAAAGAGTAAAGGTAGGAACACACCTCCACCTTTTTTTAATAGTTTCTTTTTATTTTTTAAGCTTTCTTACGTTACCGGCAAGTCTTTTAATGATGTTTCTATTGACGACGCAGCTTCCTTCTGAGGTCTGTTTAAAGGAACATTTCCTTTTATAAGATTTAGGCATACTTCTGCTATACATTGTATAAATTTTTCATCTTCACAGATCAGTTAACGTTTTTCAGAAGGTTTCAGGTTTTTAAATTTTCTCATAAGAGGTAAATAATGCTGCTACTAGAGTACTCATTATTCAGTTATGTATACTGTCTCGTCAGGTAAGATATTTGTACGCAGCAACACTCTATGCGTGTTCTTAGGATGAGCTCACAGAGTAAATAAAACCCGTGAGTAAGATGTATTCTTTATATACTTTTAGGAACTCTTTACGTTGAGTAAGGAACATTTGGGTAGCCACAACATTGACCTGACTCATATCCCTTCTTTGCCCGAACAAGATTAAATACTGTGTGTTTAAAAAAGACATCCTTCATATACTTATTCTGATGAAAGATTATCTGCGTTATGAAAAAATACGTGATGTTTGAAAATGATGTGAGTAAAACGTGGTGAAAGTTTTCGCGTATTCCTCGATGTCGCAATTATGCATCAAATCATCGAAGATATAATGTTATGACCGGAAGCATGTGAAAGAGCTTGTTATATCATTATAGAACCTTCGTGAAAAATGAATTAACATCTTTGTAATGCAATAAACTTTCTTGGTAAACACTGGTAACACCATATGAGTTTTAACAGGTTTTGTTCGAAGGATCTAACCTCTTTTAAAATATTTAATAGCAGAAAGGTTTTCCCGCAACCTGTAGGACCAGACACAAGACACGTAGCTGGAGCACGGAACATAAATTTACCAACGTCCATCCTAGGTTGACACCCGAACATGTTAACGATTATGTAGTTTGCACTTATGTTATAAACGCTTTAAAATAAAAAATTGTTTTCTTTTCCTACTTTTAACCAAAGAACTTATTTATACTAATAGAAAAAAATATGACTTGAATCATAGATCAATAATCAATAGATCATAGATGGGTAGGAGG
>JABUQX010100992.1:15000-20000 GCA_015478945.1 Trachelipus rathkii | reverse complement strand
TCCATATACTGTGATGTAGGATGTGAGCAGATGTACTATATATATATAAATATCCTTAAAATATATATATATATATATATATATATATATATATATATAATATATATATATAGTTATATATAATATATATATATATATATATATATTATATAATATATATATATATAGTATATATATATATATATATATATAGTATATATTATATATGCATCTTTTTTACTTAGATAATTTTTGATGTATACTCAAAAGAAAATTTTAAAAAAATTTCAAAAAAATTTTTTTGAAGAAATTTATATCCAGCATCCTCAAACCTATTGCATGATACAAAGAAATTATCTAAAGTAGAATAAGATTGCATTTGGCCCGATGTTACAAGAAATTTAAAAACGTGACCTACAATGGATCAATAGGGGAGGGTTGTTTAATTTTTGACTGGGGCAAAATTAGAAAAAAAATGGGTTAGGAAATTGACAACGCTGAGCACAGAACTCAAAAAAATCGAAAATGTTCTATTAATTTATGTAGTAATGGACAAAATCTATTGCCAAATTTCAAGTTTGAAATCCCTTTTCCCAAAAAATTCTGAAGTGGATATTGAAAATTGTCAAAACATGGATTTTGAAAATTTAAAATCTGATAAGAATATATTTTATAAAAAAAACCCAGAAAACAAACGTTTTAGAGGGGAAAAAAAAGCTACATTTTGCTGTTTATATAGTCAAAATCGACTGAAAAATCCGAATTTTATGTCCATTTTTAGGTGGGGCTGAAAACGGGGACCAGCCCCAGCCAAATATTGGATCCTCCCCTTCAAAATTGATTAGCATAAAATTAAAAAAATGCAATAACTAATTCGTGCATTTTGTAGGTAAACCTTAAATCTTAGACTAAATTTGTTTTTGTATATATAGTAGTATATATATATATATATAATATATATATATATATTATATAAGATATATATATATATATATATATATAATATATATATATATATATATATATAAATATAGATATATATATATATACATAATCTAAATATAAAATTAATTTAGCTGTGAGACCAATATATATATTTTAAAATATATATAGTTGATTTGATTCAATACTTTTCTTTAAGTATTATAGTTTTCGTTAATAATTTTTAACACCACATATGATATATATATTTATGATATATATATATATATCATATATAACTATATATATATATAATATTTATATATATAAATATATATATATATATATATATTATATAATATATATTATATATCATTCCATTCTTATTCTTACACTATTCCTACCAAAGTAAGTTACCACTTATACTAATGACATTATAATATTATTAATTGTTTCTTTTATATCACAATATTATAAATGGAAACAACACTTATTTCTATTCGTAATTCGCTGAAAGTTTCGCTTTCAATGTTACCTGTCTTTTTATTAGTTTCATTTTTATTTATAGAAACAACAAAAAACATCATCATGTAAGAATGTCTTTTAAATGGCTATTAGTAAATTTATTAAAATATATAATTAACTTCACTTTAAACTGTTTTGTGATTTCAATCTAGCCTTGTCAACAAATGGAACCAACTTATTGGAAAGTGGTCCTAAACCAGTTCTTGTTTCTGTCATATAATATGAATAATGGGGTCCTAACCCTTTCTTTGATTCTGTCATATAATAGGAATAACGGGGTCCTAACCCCTCTGACCTAGAAAAATATAAATAACTAAGTACTAAATATATATTAAAAATAAAGTATATTTATTTCCTTCATTTAACATTTTTCCAAATATAAAAGAATAAAGAGACTTTTAAAACATACCCCCAGATAATTCCAGAGGCCATATAGAAGATTTTCATAAAATTCAAGAAAACTGGAGATATGGAGGAGCAACTCTTGCCCAAATTGAGTAGAAAATGGGGATCCCAATAATTCTCAAAATCTAAAATATTGATCATGCCCTTAATCTTACAATTATACTCGCAATCTATTGCTTACGTTATCTGAACATCTAAGAATGATTAATATATCCGTGATTTACTATTGTTGTTGATCATCAGTCAAAGAATCATAAAAATTAGAGGTTCTGTAATAAAAAGGAAGAAGGTGGTAGAGTTTTTTTATTACATTATCCCCCCCCCCGTCATAACATGACGGAAAAATAGGTGGCCCCAGGGGGGGGGGATTTTTTTTATTGCGAATTGAATTTCTGGATGAAATAACATAAAGTGTCAACCATCACCAATGTTAATAGACTTTAAAAAAAAAGGTATAACTGCGTATGCAAGCTGTCACATACACGTCTCTAGACGAATTACAACACTAAATATAGTTAATGTCAAGTCCCCTTTGAATTTGTAGCACATTTTAATGTACTCCGCTCCACCTCCAGAAAGTCATGTAACCTTTTTGAGAATTTTTCCTGAATTGGCTTCAGATAAGAGTAACCATCTTCCTCCAAACAATATAAGCCATGTAATTGGTTGCTGTCACGAGTGCCAAAATAAGTAATATGATTTTTTCCATTAAACAGCAATACTTCCATTTCAGGATAGAGGTTAATGAGAGCTTATAAACAATGTATAAATGGCTTTTCCTCGTCATTCTCCATATGTTGCAATCTCCAATAGACTACATCCCCAATATCACCTGCAATTGGCAAATTATATCGCTCCAGATTTTGTAACAGTTCCTTCACTATGATCATACGTATGAGCTCTGTGTCCCATGGATAAAATTCTACACCTCTCTTACAAATATAGAAGAACCTAAACAACGAATCATGCTTATGACCCGGTATTGGAATATAGTCAAAACCTTCTGGAATTCCATGTAGATATTCATTATCCAATTTCCACTTATAAAATTCTCGAATAGCAAGTTGACTTGCTTCCCTTTCCGATTTAATAGAACTTTCCTGTATGGGTTCTGGAAGACTTGTCTTTTCATTATTAATTTTATCACCCGAGTGGTGTTTAGCATTCAAGGAACTTGGAAGAGGTATAGTAGTAGTACTAGTCAGTAGAGAATTACAAGAAATGTTAAAAGAATTCGTTACGTGATTCGCATTGGAGGAAGTAGAGGGAATAGAAGGCTTCGAAGAAGAAATAGGAGAATTTGAACAATTTGGTTTAATACCATTTGTAGAGTTTGGAGAATCCATATGGATTTTTATAGAGTTTGGAGGATCACGTTGGATCACAGAGGTGAGAGGATCACGTTGGATCACAGAAGTTGGAGGATCACGGTGGATCATTGAATTGGAAAGATCACGTTGGATCTCAGTGGAAGAAATAGAAAGCGTCGAAGAAGAATTAGAAGAGGAATTTGACAAATTTGTTTGAATATCATTCGTAGAATTTAGGGAATCTGTATGGATTTTTCCAAACCTTTGAGGATCTTGTTGTATCATAGAATTTGAGATTTCGCTTTGGACCTTTGAGCTATTTAACGCATTACTGCTCCTAGTTTCCAAGTTCAGGTTAGTATGATTAGTAATATGAGAGGATAGAGGTGGATCAATGTCTGTTTTATGAGTTGGAGAGGTGTCTGATTGAATGACAACTAAGTTAGAACTCTCCTGTGTATTGACTAATTCATTTAGCACCACATTATCATTTTTAGGTAATGTTTTCTCTTCTTCAGTGGAGGATTGTAATTGAGTAGATTCTGAAGGTGAATCATATAATAAGGAATCTTTTCTCTATTTTTAGTTTTAAAGCTAAGTGATTGGGATGTAATTTTAGATATCCATTGTGACAACTGAAAGTCCAAGATGCTCTGCGAGCAAATAGACATTCATCATAGGATTGAGCTAGTTGTTTTCTTTGGAGACAATTATTAATTATATGGCCTTTTTTCTCACAGTGGAGACATTTATTCTGTTGTACATAACATTCATTTTGCAGATGTCCCCGTTTTCCACAAAAACGACAATAGGGACGGGATTTACAAGTGGTGATGTCATGGCCAAACTTCTTACAGTAAGTGCATTTAAGGTGTTTATCAACCTCACCTCTAGACCATAGTGAATGTGGAGGTCTTTGTGGTGTAGTAGGCACTTATTGTGATTTTCATTTTTACATATAAGTATTAGTGGTGTTTGGTGTTATAAGGATCGTAAGACCTCCTGTTGAGCTTGCCGGACAGGAGTAGTGCTATCTATTAGCTGTGCAAGTACTTTCAATGTCTGCTGATTTTTGTTGGAATATTTCATCATTATATTAGTATTATTAGTATAGGGATGGGATGGATCTGTATGTTTGTACCTCTGATTTACGTAGCATCCTGTTTCATTCAGTATGGATTGAATTACCTGCATGTTTTCTTCATCCCAGTTACAATCCGAAACGAACCTTTGAGGCCATGGTTTGAAACATCATAAAGGATTGAATTTTTATTGGAGGATTCATTCCAGATGAAGTCAATATAATGAAGGTTGGTGATATGATATGGTGGGCACCTTCATATGCATGTCACACAGGTGGTGACACTGGAGGTCATAGAAAAGGCATTTGTTCAAAAATATATTTACTAGCATTTGGGCTCTCCCATGGCGTTAGGACTAATAGAATAAGAAGAATTAAAGAGGAATGAAGAAAAGTAATGCAATGGAAAGTAACTGGAAAAGAGTAGCGGTGTGAGCAAAATGTAGCTTCAGAGAAACTACGCTCTGCTACCAATATAATGTTCTAAAGTCTGGGGACAACTCATATCGAGACTTCAGAACACCAATACCGGCTGCAGAGCAAATTAACAATAGAGATAGATAAATAATTAAATAATTAGTGATAGAAAATGTAATAGGAAATTGTAAACTTACGTAGAAGAAGATAGATCGCAAAGCAAACACACAAACAAGCGGCTCGGGCCCATGGAAGCCGCACTCGTTTCACTATAACGGAAAAAGATACCTTCAACCACAAAACGGGATGAACACAAAAGATCTTCTTATTATCATGCCTCAGCCAATAAGTACATGCAAATA
>JABUQX010100992.1:7500-10000 GCA_015478945.1 Trachelipus rathkii | reverse complement strand
TCGGAAAACAAATAGGTCAAGGGATAGCAGAAGCGACTGCCCCTTGTGACCCTGACACTTCGCTTCCTACTGTGCTTCGCATTTACGATCGTATCACAAAGCAAAACTTTCTGATTGATACTGGCGCATCTTTGTCTTTGGTCCCTCCGGATCCGTCTCAGCGCTCTGCAGTACCTCTATCTACTCATACGCTGTATGCTGCGAATGGTTCAATTATTCCAGTATATGGTGAACGACTTTGCTCTTTGGAACTCTCGCTTCGACGGAGTTTTAAATGGGTTTTTCTTGTGGCAAAAGTAACACAACCTATTATTGGGGCAGACTTCTTGTCCCATTTCAATCTCATGGTGGACATTCGCAATCAACGTTTGGTAGACGGTACCACTACGTTGTCCTCAAAGGGTGCTCTGATCTCTTCTGTTTTTGGAGGCATTTCTACTATCGCCCCATGTTCTTCTTCTTCAGACGCTTCTCCCTTTGTTACTATGTTACAGAAGGATTTTCCGGATCTTTTAAATCCTTGTTCTTCTTCTTTACCTGTCCAACATGATGTACAGCACCATATCGAGACATCTGGTCCTCCAACTTTCGCTCGTGCTAGACGTCTCCCCCCAGACAAACTCAAGGCGGCTCAAGCCGAGTTCGAGCATATGTTAGAACTAGGTATTGTCCGCCCCTCTAAGAGTGCTTGGGCTTCACCTCTTCACATGGTGCCAAAACCTTCGGGTGATTGGAGACCGTGTGGAGACTTTAGGGCTCTGAATGCCTCGACAACACCTGACCGCTACCCGGTTCCGCATATTCAGTCCTTTAACTCTCGTCTGGATGGCGCAACCATCTTTTCAAAATTGGATATGGTCAGGGCATATCATCAGATTCCTGTAGCTGCTGATGACATTAAAAAACCGCTGTTATTACTCCTTTTGGATTATTTGAGTATACTAGAATGCCCTTCGGTCTGAGATGTGCAGCTCAAACTTTTCAGAGGTTTATTGATACTATACTGCGTGGCTTACCTTTCGCCTGGGCTTATCTCGACGACCTTCTTGTAGCAAGTGCAACTCCTGAGGAGCATCTGGATCATTTGCGTGCGGTTTTCGCACGATTAAACGATGCTGGAATGCGACTTAATCTCGCGAAGTGTGTATTTGGTACATCATCTCTCACTTTCCTGGGCCATACTGTTTCTCCTGAAGGTGTTAAACCACTCTCCGATCGTGTTGATGCCATTCGTGCATTCCCTCTTCCTCAAACACAGAAGCAACTTCGTCAATACTTAGGAATGGTAAACTTTTACCACCGTTTCCTTCGTTCAGCTTCCGAACTTCTTCGTCCACTTACAGCCCTTATTACACAAAAGAAGAGGGGTTCAGCCATCATTCTTGATTGGACGGATGAGGCAAGAAAAGCTTTTGACGCTTCAAAGGAAGCTCTAGCTGCTGCAACACTTCTTGTCCATCCTCAGGACTCTGCACCAACGCGTATTCAAGTCGACGCTTCCGATTTTGCTGTCGGTGGTGTCTTGCAGCAGTATTTGAATAACGTTTGGTCTCCTTTAGCCTTTTTCTCTCGCAAGCTTCAACCTGCCGAAACTCGATATAGTGCTTTCGGTAGGGAGTTGCTGGCAATGTACCTAACTACTCGTCACTTCAGGTACTTCATAGAAGGTCGAGATTTTCACATCTTAACCGATCACAAACCTCTTACGTTCGCGATGATTTCCCGTCATGAACGACATTCTCCCAGAGAAGCACGCCACCTTGAATACGTCTCCCAATTCACCACTGACGTTCGGCATATCTCTGGGGTAGATAACACCACTGCCGATGCCCTTTCGCGCATCCAGATCGACTCTATTTCTCCTATTCCAATCATAGATTTTGAAGCTATGGCACAGCTCCAAGAGGACGAAATCATCGACCCCACATTAACTTCTTCTTTACGACTAGAGTGGATAACACTCCCAGGTATCAAGAGGAAGTTGTTATGTGATACGTCAACCTCTACTCCTCGTCCATACGTTCCTTCTTCATACAGGAAAGACATCTTCTTCAATCTCCATTCCCTTTCTCACCCCGGCATCGAGGCTTCGCGAAAGCTTGTTTCAGCACGCTTTGTGTGGCCCGGCGTCAATGCCGATGTGACGAAGTGGACACGCAATTGTCTTTCCTGTCAACGGTCTAAAGTCCAGAGGCACACTAAAAGCCCTCTTGGCTCCTTCTTACCACCAGGTGACAGGTTTGAAAAGGTTCACATAGATATTGTAGGACCTCTTCCTCCTTCTAATGGCAAACGCTACCTTCTTACTTGTATCGACCGGTTCACTCGATGGACCGAAGCCATTCCTCTTTCTGTTGCTTCTTCGGAATCCATTGCGACAGCTTTTATGACGCATTGGGTTTCTCGTTTCGGCATACCTCTCTCTGTCACTACAGATCAAGGACGTGTCTTCGAATCTTATCTTTGGAGAGATTTGATGCGCCTCCTTGGTTCTGAAAAG
>JABUQX010100991.1:0-16780 GCA_015478945.1 Trachelipus rathkii | reverse complement strand
TATATCCACCCTCACTAATCGACAATCGAGCGCCAATTTTTCTTACACTCTCCTGCCATAACTAGCTCTTCTATATTTACTAAATATGATACTAGATATATATTAACGACCCCATATAATAATAAAGACTCTATATATAGGTAACTACCGTATATATCTTATTTACAATAAAGTATACTTAAGTATAAAGTATTTAAGTATAAAGTCTACTACATGTAGCCCGAAACATAATAAAACCATAATAATATTTACAAAAACTTTAATAAAGTCAATGATAGATTTATATTCCATAATCCAATCCACTAACCGTATTGTATATGAACAACTATAGTTTATGTAGGTATTTAAGTTATGTAGGCCTCGTACCTGCTGTACGGACAGCAATATACTTAACTAATCTTTGCAAAAAGCGCAGAAATTTATTTTATATATTTAAAATAGAAAAGCAAAAAAGTAAAAAAAAAAAAAACAACTAATCAGTACCAAAATTTTACTTATCAGAGTTTACCTAGAATTAAGTTTTTCGTTTATTTTATTAAAAAAAAAGACAAAAGAGAACCAACAAATTTCTTAATCAACACCAAGATATTGTGACTTTCTTTCATTACGCAAGAGAAAGAAAAACCAGAACAGCTACAACCCACCCGAACCAAGCTAGATTCTTACCTGCAGACTTATCAGGATAACAAATATTAGAACCATATGCACCGATCATGATCCCGATAGCCTGTCTTTCTTTTGTAAACAATCCTACTACAACCCTTTCGATGGCACCGCTCCAGAATCGAATCGTTGGCCACTCCAGCATAAAACCGCGCATCCCACGGAAGGACGTTTCTAGCCATCCCTTCTTGTCACGCTGATCGCCTTGAAGGTAAGATAAATTTCCTTCGTCATGCTAGTGTGCGATGGTTGTGGCTGTGTGAGTGTGTTTGTGCGTGGCATGTGTGGCTGTGTGTGTGTGTGTGGTGTGTTGTGTGTGCGCTTTGTTTTTGTGTGTTTGTGTCTGACTAGGAGCAGAGAGGAAGAGAGAGAGAGAGAAGAGAGAGAGAGAGAGACAGGACAGGAGCACCGATGCAGGACTTCGAGACATTGCAGACGAGAGAGACCGCAGAGACAGCCATGAAAGACCCCTCCCGGAGAGTGAGATCGAGCCCCCAGCTCTCACCGACCGGGACGTGTTTCTTCTCCTGCTTTTCATCAGACCTACTTTACCAAAATCTCTATGCCCTCTCATTTATAATCTGTCCCTCCCTATTTATTTCTCTTCTATAACAACAAAATTGATTGATTTTTAGAAAGCATTTTAATAATTTATTTTGATAATGTATTTATTTTGCTTTAAGTAAGAACTTTTAAAATACTCAAGGATTCTTCGAAGGCAAAGAAAGTGTAGTGAAGAACCTGCATCTATGAGGCAATCAGATAGAACATGGATGGTTTAAGTACTGTATTTTGGTGGCATCATCAGGGACGATTGGAGTTCTATGGTGACATCAGAAAGGACCGTTCCATTGGACCAACATCAAACACGGCAGATGTTTTTTTTTATCTCAGATGTTTGAGGTTCTTTTACAAGATCCAAACTTTTGATATTACAAGTTGTTGTTTTTTTCGAATTAAAAATATTTCAGTTATGTTAAAATTATAATGCAAAATAATTTGTTTAAATCTTGGAATTCATTTTCTAAGAAAACATTTTTGTTATTTAAAGAAATAATTCTTTATTCTATTATAATTATTTCTTGTATTTCACTTTGTCAAACCAATAAAATATTTGTTTTTTATCTTTTTATTTGAAACGAAACCTGTATTAGTAAGATGATGTTTGAATTTCTCTTTAAATATATTTTCACTTTAATTTTTTCTCTCTCACCGACTTTATCTTTCTATCATTCCATTTTACTAACTCTCTCTCTCAGTTTTGCAGACTTATTTTCCATCTTTCAATTTCTTTTTCATCTTTGAATTTTTCAATTCATTTTTCAAAATCTCTATTCTTAACTCGGTATCCCATTAACTCTAACTCTATCTTTAATTCTACCTCTATTTTACCTCTAACCCTATCTTTAGCTATGCTTGCCTCTTTAGCTCTGTTTTTAATTGCTTTAAGCTCTACTTCCTATAGTTAAGTAGAGAGGGATTTGTACCCATTTTCAAATTGAACCATTGACAAAGATGTTTTGTGATGCTTCAATGTCAATAACATTGGATCAGGGCACACTCCAAGTAATAAAACACCTATTAAAAGCTCGGTAATACCAAAGGAGGGCATATAAGAGACTATATATAGAAATATAGACTCTAAGGTGTATATACAGTATAATTATTAAAATTATATTATATTATTATCGTGATATCTACTTTCTCATTACTAGGTATACTTTCATTGTTATATATATCTACTACTATATATATATACTCCTAGTTATATATTACCATACCAGGAGCGACTCATATATCTTCGACGACTCTGATGCACATTTAGGCATCCTCTAGTAATTATTTAAACCAACCTCAGTTAGTATTACCGTTACCTAGTATAGAAACAGTAAACTTAGTGCTTGGTAATACATCAAACCTCATCACCTGGTACCTCACTCCAAAATACTTTCGACCTCTAATCTGTACCTAAATTGCGCAGGCCAACTGGTCGAAGTTATGCCGCCCAAGGCCCTATAACCTATTACTCACTGAAATCTCGCTCAAGCCCATATTGATAGGTACTATTATATAATTATATTATATATTATATAAATGTACGAGATATGCCAGTATAGTAAATTAAATTTCATATTCCTATATTTTTTTTTGTAGCTATCTTTTAATATTAAATATCCGAAGATATTATAGTATTCCTCAAGCTATATATAATATCATATATTTAATTAATATATATCCCTATCTATATAGATACTATTAAGTAAATAAATGCGGAAAATGAATGACATTACTAATATATATCATATCTAGAAAATTTACATAAACAGTTTATACCATCTAAATAAACACAATAAACCTATAATATACTACTTAGATACATATATACTACTTATAAAAATATTTTTCCATTACAGTTACATTGGTTGACAGATAACGTGATACTGGTTCGCAATAGGTCATAGTTAAACAGACTACACATCACTGCTTATGTATATAAACCATGGCCTACTCAGTATAATATACATACTAAGTGCTTCATCTAAATATAAATTCTACTCACAACTTCACTTTGAGTATAAAGTCTGTGATAGGTTGAGCCTCAAGGAAGAAAAAATAATTGCATAATTGTTACTTCCGCTGGGGAAAGATGATCTACCCCATAAATATATATATATATATTATTATTATATATATATATATTAATATATATATTATATATATATATATATATATATATATATATATATATATATATATATATATATATATATATATATATATATATATATATATATATAATATATATATATATATAATATATATAAAGTTTATATATATATAAAATACGTATATATAATATAATATATATATATATATTATATATATATATATATATATATTATAATATATATAATATATATATTATATATATATATATATATAATATATATAATATATATAGTATATATATATATACCGTAGTATATATATTATATATATATATATAATAATATATATATATTATATATATATATATAATATATATATATATATATATATCAGAGGTTTCATATATTGGAAAACCTTGGTTCAGGTCTCCCAGAGACCAGAGAGAACTTGTTTATGCATTCGATCAGCCAATCCGCGTTTGGGATGTCACATGGTTTCCAAACAGCAGGTGACGTAACTTGGAATAACCAAAAAGAGGAGTAGCTGTGGGAGTTGTGAAAGGAGATTGGTAAGATCCGTTTTGACGTATTTACAGTTAGGTACCAAATAGATGGAATATAACGCCATGGTAGAGTCCAGATCCAGATGAACTGGTTTTCTACAACTTTAAATTTGTTCCTAAATGTAGGAGAGAAAATGAAATGGATTTATAGAAGAGATTTGCTGCTATCCTTCTTTTATTAGGTCCCTGATAGACAGATTGAAGAGAATCCTTGTTACTAAAGGGTTATTTAAAATTTCGGTCGCGAAGCTTCGTCTCTTGAAGGCAAATTACATTTGTCCGATAAGATTCCACAATCTAGATATCTCCTCAAAGTTGGAGTAAAATCCGTAATAGTTTCATTATAAGAATTTTGCTATAAAAGAAAAAGTGAAAACATGTTTGTTAATGAATCAGTCAGCAACAATTGTCGTTATTTCATGAGTATATGTGATATCTTTTTCTCGGCAGATAGAAGGAATCCGATGGTCCCAACCTGGTTGGATCTTTAATATAAGGGTGGAAGAAGGCAATGAAGAAGAGAAAGATATGGTGAATTCGATGAAACTGATTCTTCCTCAAATATTAAATTATCAGGAGCAGTTTCAACATCAGATATCGACTCCCGTTTTCTGTGAGGAACAGCTGGTGCTGCAGAATGTGCACTATGCTAGAACTTGTCGGGGTTTTCAGAATCTTGATCCAAGTCTTCGACGTTGGTGAGAGTATTTCCAGAGAAAGGAGTCGAGCTGTGTAAGAAATGAATGGAAAGTTCCTGCCCATTTTGTAGAAGAGAGGGGATCGGACCAGGGTTTTCTTGTAATCCCCCTTTTCTTCTTACCATTATTACACCCTTCAGTCCTTTCGAATTTGTTTCTATGGGTTTCGTACTACCTAAGTGACGGTTCAACATTCCAGCGACTTATGAATTTTATCATAAATTTTGGCCCATCCATAGCCAACTGATTATTATTCTAGCCTTCGTAGCTTTCTTGAAATTGTTGGATATTATCGTCATTTAATTTCTAATTTTGCTAATCTAGTTTACCCTATTTCGGAATTAGCCAAACTTTATCCAAGAAAATCCAATTCTCTTTCTTAGTTTTCCGAAGCCTCCATGGCATTTCAGAAAATTAAATCTGACATAACATCTGCATCTTTTTCCAACTGGATGTAAAAAAAACTGCTTTAATTACTGTGGTTTTATAGTAAAAAGGCCCAATTGCTATTGCAATGTTGTTTATTTTTTTTCTATATACCTCATGTATACCGCGAGGCCCGGTCAAACTGCTGTTATATATGTTTATTATATAAGGAGAACCAATAACCAATGAGAACTCGTTTTTTAAGCCTTACTCTTAAAATCTGATTTGTTATTGGTCGTTGTTATCGATGCTTTATTATTATTATTATTACTATTATTAATATTTTTTTTAAAGCAATTGCGAAAGGAAACTGCGTGTATTATATATATATATATAGATAAGTATTATATTGCTATAGATTATATATATATATATAATATATATATAATATATATATATATAATATATATAAATATATTATATATATATATATATATATGTGGTGGTTATATATTATATATATAGATATAAATAAATATAGAATAAAATTTTATTTCTTAAAATTAATTAAATGCATATTTGTTAAAAGTGTGGAAGCGCATAAACTCCGACTGTCGTTAGTTTTTTTATTCAGAATGGGATGAGAGATTGTTATTTCTTGAGAAATAGTGTAATATCACAAGAAATGCCAACCACGCCTCTTCTTCAGACGTCATGTATATATTTATTTTACTATTTTAATTTATAAATGTATATAACATTCTACCTGCTGTTTTTAAGTGTTTTGATTCGCTAATGGTCGTAATCTATGTTACTCAGGTTCATATAAATAGTAAAAAGAAGCATAATTTTGATCTTTTCCGCTTTTATTGTTGTTGACCAAGGGTGTATATAGTTGGTACTTGTGATGCCTCATATGTCTCGATCGATTTTTATTATATGTTAGATGGTGTATTTTTCGTAAGCAGAAATGCTTTGTTTTTGTGATGTGTTACAAAAGTAAATGTAGTATTTGTTTTAAATTAATATGGTGATATAATTTTCGAAGTGTAAATATTGCTGTATTATTTATTGTAATGATTAATGTAATTAAGCTTGTGTTGCTCAAAGAAATTGTGAATAAATTATATTTCATATGTGCTTAAATATATCAAGGTGTGTCGTCTGTATCTATGCACTTGTAAAGATTTTGCAGTCGATATCATTGCTAGATGTTGCTTGCAGGTAAGCGTTTATTTATTGTAATTAATTTTCCAAAGTTTCGCAGTCAGTATATTTTGACGATAAATATAAAGCATTTGTGAGTTCAGTATTTATTTATTAACGTATGGTTAATGTTTGTATACTCAATGTTTGTTTACAACAAAAGATTTATTTAATTACTATTAGGCAACTTTCTTGCATTGGAGAAACAGTTGTAGAAAGCATCAGCTGATTTCTTACTATTTGGTCACAGTGACAAATCGACGTTTTTTGTAAATTCTAAATTTAAATAATTTTCAAGTAAAAGTTTAGTACCTTCATAGTGATTCGAGTCTATATATTTTTTTTAATATATTTTATTCGTTTATACATATTTTTGCACATCGTCGATATTATGTATTTTTATATATATATATATAAATATATATGAACAAAAGATTTGTATGAATTTAAGGTTAGAATATTTTGTTGTAAGTTAACGGTTGTTGTATAATATATATATTGATGCCACATATAAAATACATATTGCATGGTATATATATATGCGTCTTGATTTATATTGCAAGAGTTATTTTAAAGCATAGAATAATATTAATATTTGGTACTGTAGTGTTACCCATGCGGTGCGCATGTAAGTGGATATCTACGGACATCTAATTATATGTTCATGGATGTGTAAGACTTTATTCTGTATAAAAGCAGTACATATTTATTTTTTTTTATTAAAGTATTCTTAAAGTTATCCCAGTGGTTTTCTTGTGTGTTTCCAAAGGTAGTTTGCTTTCTTATTTATTTAAATATTCAGATAACTATTATTATAGGTCTCAAAGACATTGATTTCATGATCAAAACATTGATCATATTAACAGGTAAATTCACTGATAACGAGTATTATTGACTGGCCGGTTCTCATATAAAAACAAAGAACCCGTTCGACCGTTGTTTCACTTGAAGGACCTTCAGGGAAATACGTTGCGTGAGTTTGAGTATTAGAAATTGCATTTGCAATATTGCCACAGGCCGATAACTCATCGACAGGAGAGGTCTGATACTGATACTATGAGGCTCGGAGATCTTAGAAAGTATTGGTTGGTTGTATTATCACGGGGCCTGGCCAAGGAATTGTTTCCCTAGAAGAGTGAGTTTATGACATTACAATTTATTATCTTTTCAACCACCCCATTACATTTAAATTGGGCGTTCCTGTCCGGGATTTTATTTTATAACCACCCAGTCATTATTCGTTATCATTGAATTGCTTGTTGTGAATTTATTTTGCCATTTTTGCTGAATATTGGAGCACAGTGTTATTCATTTGTAGTTGTTTTGCTAAAACCTGTGCTAGAGATATTGTTTAAATATTGTCATCAATATTAACATCTGGGATATATGTTGATATTGAGTTTTAATTGTCAATATAGTCCATTGTACTATTCATTTTGTTGAAGTTGCACATATATGATTTTATGCGTATTGGTGAAATAGTACTTTGCTATTGCAACAATACTCATTGTTTGGAAACAATTAAACACTGGAATAATTTTAAATACTTTATATTTTATGCTTTTATAAATATATAATATATTAAAGTATATATAATATATTATATATATATATATATATACTATATATATATATAGTATATAATATATATATATATATAATATATATATTATAATAATATATATATATATATATATATATTATATATATATAATATATAATAATATATAATATATATATATATATAATATATATATATATATTTATTTAATATTGTTAGATAGGGAGTAAAATTTACAAAGTTGAGTGAAGCGAAAATAGTAATTTTGGAATTCCCGATTTTTACTCACTTTGAGTTTAGGGTCTAAAATACTATTTTCCCACAAGATTTTTGCAAATTTTACTACGAATTGCTTTAAAAACCTGTATATATATAATAGTTATATTATATATAATATAATATATATATAATATTATATATTATATATATATATATATATATACTATTATATATAATATATATATATATATATATATATATATAATATAATATATATATATATATATAGTATATATATATATATATATATATATATATATATATTATAATATATTATATATATATGTACATCTTTGGATTTTGTATGTAAGAAATATGTTTTCCTGCGTGTATCAGTGGGAGCAAAATTTCGAATTTTTTTTGTAGAAAACGCGATTGTGATTCGTGCGCTAAGAAGTGACTTTGTTGACAAACAGTATATTTTATAACTGGTTTTGAGTAAAACTATTATAACAATGGCTTCTAACACTGAATTTGTAGAGATGTGTAAGTCATTGGGTTTATCGGGTAAGGAAGCTGCTAACATGTTGAAGGAGAGACTAGCTAAGGAAGCGGAGATTGAACAGCAAAAGATTGCTGCTGCTTTAGAGGAGAAAAAGTTAGCGCTTGAAGCTGAAAGAGAAAAAGCTAAGCTTGAAGCTGAGAGTGAAAAAGCTAAGGTCGAAGCTGAAGCTCAAAGAGTCAAATTTGAGGCAGAAAAAGCATGCAAAGAGAAGCAGAGGAGGAAAATGCTGCAAAATGAACTAATGCGTTGACGATAGATAGACAGCGTCAACACGGATGCAACAAATAGCTCCCAAAGCACTCAAACAGCCATTAGCACTTTCCTATGTTAATAAATACCCGAAGTTAAAGCTTCCATTCTTTGATGAGAAACTAAATGATATAGAGGAGTACTTGCTAATGTTCGAAAAACAAGCGGAGGCAAATGACATCCCTAAGGAAAAGCAAGCGTTAGTTTTAGGGTCATTCCTTACGAGTAAGGCGGTTAAAGTATTCAACAATTTGTCTGTTGAAGAGCTAAAGAATTATGATAGCCTAAAAAGAGCTCTGTTAACAAGGTACGGTCTCACAGAAAGTGGGTACGGCGCCAAATACAAGAATATGAGTCCTACGGAGGATGATAACCCTAGGGTGTACCTGCAAAAGATTATTGAAGCTCTGAGGAAGTGGATTACCGCAGCAAACGTAACGATGACACCAGACGATCTTATTGAGTTTTTCTCAGTCGACAAGTATTTAAATACTGTCCCGAAAGAACTTGCTTACATACCTTGAGGGAAACAAAGAAAGAAGTTACCGGAGGAGATTATAGTCAGTTCAGAGGGTTATATGGAAGCTCATCATTTAAAGTTCGTAACAAATAGTCACGCACGGAATCATAATCACGCGGATAAAAGCAATCACAACGGTAATAATAATTTTAGATCGAGAGGCAGTGGTTATTTTACGAATAGTAACCATAAAAGTAATGACCAACGTACATCGAGCCAACAAACAGTGAAGGAAGAAGCATCAAAATAGCGAAACAGCGACAGGACAGAAACCACGTCGCAGTAGCAGTACCAGGGCTGTTGGTCACGTGCTACCAAATGTCAGAGGAGAGGGCATCTCGCTAGAGATTGTAGAGCCCCTCCATATTTCAACAGTAGTGGTAGAGGACAAAGTAGTTCAGGTAAACAAAAGGAGGAAGTAAAGAACACGGGAGCGTCCGGAGTTTCAGAAAGCGGCAATAAAGTCCTGAATGGTTCAGGTGAAGAGCCGAATCTCCTGAATGAAGCAGAGAAGGTGGAAAATGACAAGTTGTCACACCTACCTGTAACTTATGGGACGGTGAATGGTTATCAAGTCAAAACACTCCGAGATACTGGTTGTAATGTCGTAGTGGGTGCGAGAGAAATTCGTACCTAAGAGGTGTTATGTTGGTGACAACATGAAGATAAGATTGCTGGACGAACGTGTGCATAGAGCTCCGTCGCGATATTAACGTTGGACAACCCCTTACTACGTGGGTAGGACGACCGCAGCAGTGCTGCCGGAAGTCGTCTATGATTTAGTTATTGGGAATGTCAAAGGTGCATTACCCCTGTGTCAGCCGAACCTCGCATGGGAGTCGACTGTGTGTCGAGGTCCTCGTATTGAGAAGGACGAGCATAACCATAGAAGTTTGCTATTCCCCATTGCCGAGAACGCTGAGGAAGATTCTCAGGAAGAATCTACACAAACAAATCATAGTTTTGGAATGGCGAGTTTGGAGAGGGAAGAATTTTGCAGAGAGAAACCGTCAGTACCACAATCTTTGGACGTCAATAGAAAAGATGTCAAACCAACCACGGAGCCATCACTGAGTGTGATGATAAGGTCCCAACGTTCATCTAAGGGTGAAGAGGTTACAGGAGAAGAAGTAATTAGAGTCCCTATAAAACCACTAGAAAACGTTGAAGAAGGTACGGGAGTACCGAGTGTCCAGGGGACATCGATTGTAAATAGTACATATTGGTCTAAGGAAACAGATCGTACTAATAAAGATGGTGAGTCACTGAGAGGCGATGTAGCCCCCCACACACAAAGGTCCATAGAGAAGAATGTAGTAGCTGTGGGTGAATGAGAGATAGCTCATGGGGAAGATATAAAGGAACTCATTAATGATCGGGAAACTTTTAAAAGTAAGCAAAAAGACGATATTACTCTGCAGAGGATATGGAGTCAGTAGAAAGAGGTGAGAATAAGTATGTAGTAAAAAATGGGGTATTATTTAAAAGAGTTATGGAGAACCAGCAGGAAAGATTTACTTTGGTTGTACCAAAAGAATATAGGAGTAAAGTTCTGAAAGTGGCACATGATGAAGTCTTCGGTGGTCATCAAGGGGTAAAGAAGACAATGGGTAAAATTACCCAACAGTTCTTTTGGCCAAACATATACCAGGATGTAACAAAGCATTGTTACTCCTGTGACATATGTCAAAGGACGTGCCCGAAAGGTTCAGTAAAGAAAGTACCTCTGTGCCCCATGCCTATCATTGAGGAACCTTTCCAGAGAGTAATCATCGACCTAATTGGACCGATCTCACCACCGTCTTCAGAAGGGCATCAGTATGTCCTAACTCTTGTGGATGCCGCCACGCGCTATCCTGAGGCAGTGCCTCTTAAGAGCATAACCGCGCAGCAAGTTACAGAAAGCCTGTATCGATTTCATGAGGTTGGGGTACAAAAGAAAATACTCAGTGATAATGGTCGTCAATTTACATCTGATTTAATGAGGGATGTGACGAAGATGCTTAACATAAAGCAAAAGTTTTCCAGCATATACCACCCAATGAGTCAAGGCCTCACCGAAAAATTTAACGGTACCCTGAAACGGATGCTCAGAAGGATGTGCAGTGAGCAAGTGAGGAAGTGGCATAAGTTTTTAGAGCCGTTATTGTTTGCATACAGGGAGGCTCCACAGGACTCCACAGGATTCTCCCCTTTTGAGCTCCTGTACGGAAGGACTGTGCGGGGTCCTATGCAAATATTACACGAGATTTGGGCAGGAGATATCAATCCTGAAGAGGCAAGGTCAACTTACAGGTATGTTTTTGACTTGCAAGAGAGGCTAAATGTGAAACTCTAAAGTTGGGACTAGAGAAGAACTTAGCCAAGCCCAAATTCGCCAAAAGAATATTATGACAATAAGGCGCGAAGACCAGAAAGTTGAAAGTAGGAGACTTAGCTCTCGTTCTCCTACCAACTTCTAACAACAAGATGCTAATGAGATGGGGCGGGCCTTACACAGTTATGGAATTGTACGGTAAAGACAATTATAAGATCCAAGTTGGTGATGTGGTTAAAACATATCACATAAATCTACTGAAGAAATATATTGTGAGAGAGGAGAGTGAGAAGAAGAAGAAGGGATGGACCAACACCAGGGGAATATAGGTGCATCTGCGGTGATCTTAGACACCGAGAACGAAGAAAACATTACTTTAGTAGATATGGATCCTACAATGGTCCAGAAAGAGAGGTTGTCCGACACCAAAGTCAGCAAGGACATAACAGATCCTATGAGGAGAGAGTTGATGAAGATCCTGGAAAAGCATGAGGAAATTTTTACAGACGTGCCTGGCACCGCGAAGAATTACTACCATGCAATTGACCTCATAGACGATAACCCCATCAGACTGAAGCCATACAAGTTACCTTTCACGACGCGGACGGAACTGAAGAAGGAAACAGATAAAATGATACGTATGGGTATCATTGTTCCCTCCACGTCGCCATACTCAGCGCCAGTGGTCGTTGTCCAGAAAAAGGACGGGAGTAAGAGGGTATGCTCCGATTATAGGGCCTTAAATAGGATCACAGTCTTCGATCCAGAGCCCATGACCACAACTCAGACATTATTCACCAAATTTGCCAAGGATAAGTTCTTCACAAAACTTGACCTAGCCAAGGGCTATTGGCAAATCAAAATAAAGCCTGAAGACTGTCATAAAACCGGTTTCTCAACCGAAGATGGACACTTTCATTACCTCAAGCTGCCATTCGGTATGGTAAATGCCGGTGCAACGCTTGTGAGGTCAATGCGCAGGATTCTGGATGGAATTAACGATGTCGATTTTTATATCGATGATATCATCGTCCATTCCCAGACCTGGCGCGAGCATACGATAACTCTTGAGATTGTTCTACAAAAACTCCAGGAGGAGGGATTCACCATCAGACCGACTAAGTGCGAGTTTGCCTCGTCGAGTGTTGAATTCTTGGGTCATTATATTGGCAATGGCACTAAGGGATTGCATGAAGATAATGTAATGAAGATTAAGAAGACGGAGCCACCTAAGAATAAAAAGCAAGTAAGGTCTTTCTTAGGGCTCACAGGGTACTATCAGGATTTCGTAAAGAACTATGCGAAAATTGCAGCGCCATTGACTGACCTAACGAAGAAGGGTGAGCCGACGAAGGTAAGGTGGGAGTCTGTACATAGGCAGGCGTTTGAAAAATTGAAAGAAGCGTTAAGCTCGAAGCCAATCTTAAAGATGCCAGAGTTGGAAAAGACATTTACGCTACAGGTGGATGCATCCGGTACTTCGCTGGGATTTGTCCTCCTTCAGGAAGACGGAGGAATTCTTCATCCTATCGCGTACGGGAGCAAGAAGTTGTCTGCGACCCAACAAAGGTACTCAACTTTAGAGAAGGAGGCCTTAGCGATTCAGGAAGTTCGAGCCATATCTCTATGGAAAGGAATTTGTCCTTCAGTCAGATCATAGACCGCTGACGGCTATGAATAAAAAGAGATATGAAAACAATAGGATAATGAGGTGGTCATTGTACCTTCAAAGATTCAGGTTTATCCTAAACCACATTAGTGGGCGAGACAACGTCATAGCTGACTATTTAAGTAGATCGTATGCCGATGAGACATTGGATTCGTCTTCAGAAGCCACTACAGAAGAAGGAGCGCTGCGAAAATGAAACCAATGTTATATCATCATGTATATAAAGCAAAGTTGTACCAATTTGCTTCATGTTGGGTGGGCCAAAGATGTAACGTAGTAAACATGAAGTATATAAATTGATTTTCCATTTATTTGTTTTAGAGTAAAGGTCCCATATTGCTATTGCAATGTTGTTTATTTTTTTTCTATATACCTCATGTATACCGCGAGGCCCGGTCAAACTGTTGTATATATGTTTATATATAAGGAGAACCAATAACCAATGAGAACTCGTTTTTTAAGCCTTACTCTTAAAATCTGATTTGTCATTGGTCGTTGTTATCGATGCTTTATTATTATTTTATTACTATTATTTAAATTTTTTTATTAAAGCAATGGCTAAATTATATTACCGTGTATTATATATATATTATATATATATATATATATATTATATAGTTATATATATATATATAATATATATATCATATATATATATATATATATAAATTAATATATATATATATATATATTGTTTTATAATATATATAAAATAAATATTAGAAAATTTTAATTCTTAATAAATAAATGCATATTTGTTAAAAGTGTGGAAGCGCATAAACTCCGACTGTCGTTAGTTTTTTTATTCAGAATGGGATGAGAGATTGTTATTTCGAGAAATAGTGTAATATCACAAGAAATACCAACCACGCCTCTTCTTCAGACGTCATGTATATATTTTATCTTACTATTTTAATTTATAATGTATATAATATTCTTACCTGCTGTTTTTAAGTGGTTTGATCGCTAATGTCGGTATCTATTTACTCAGGTTCATATAATAGTAAAAAGAAGCCTAATTTTGATCTTTTCCGTTTTTATGTTGTTTGACCAAGGTTCATATAGTTGGTACTTGTGATCTTCATATGTCTCGATCATTTTATATTATAAGTTAGCTATGATGTATTTTTTTCGTAAGCAGAAATGCTTTGTTTTTGTGATTGTTACAAAAGTAAATGTAGTATTTGTTTTAAATTAATATGTGATTATAATTTTCGAATTTTAAATATGCTGTATTATTTATTGTTTAATGATTAATTAGTAATTAAGCTTGTGTGCTCAAAGAAATTGTGAATAAATTATATTTCATATGTGCGTAGATATATCAAGGTGTGTCGTCTCTAGTTATGCACTTGTAAAGATTTGCATTCGATATCATTGCTAGATGTTGCTTGCAGGTAAGCGTTTATTTATTGTAATTAATTTTCCAAAGTTTCGCAGTCAGTATATTTTGACGATAAATATAAAGCATTTGTGAGTTCAGTATTTATTTATTAACGTATGGTTAATGTTTGTATACTCAATGTTTGTTTGCAACAAAAGATTTATTTAATTACTATTAGGCAACTCTTTTGCATTGGAGAATCAGTTGTAGAAAGCATCAGCTGATTTCTTACTATTTGGTCACAGTGACAAATCGACGTTTTTTGTAAATTCTAAATTTAAATAATTTTCAAGTAAAAGTTTAAGATTACCTTTCATATCGATCAGTCTATATATTTTTGTTAATATATTTTAATTCGTTTATACATATTTTTGCACATCGATATTTATGTAATATATATATATATATATATATATATATATATATATATATATATATATATATATATATATATATATATATATATATATATATATATATATATATATATATATATATATATTAGATATATATAAAGTATATATGACAAAAGATTTGTATAAATTTAAGGTTAGAATATTTTGTTGTAAGTTAACGGTTGTTTGTATATATATATTGATGCACATATAAATATACATATTGCATGTATATATATATGGTCGTTGATTTATATTGCAAGAGTTATTTTAAAGCATAGAATAATATTAATATTTGGTACTGTAGTGTTACCCATGCGGTGCGCATGTAAGTGGATATCTACGGACATCTAATTATATGTTCATGGATGTGTAAGACTTTATTCTGTATAAAGCAGTACATATTTATTTTTTTTATTAAAGTATTTTTAAAGTTATCCCAGTGGTTTTCTTGTGTGTTTCCAAAGATAGTTTGCTTTCTTATTTATTTAAATATTCAGATAACTATTATTTTAGGTCTCAAAGACACTGATTTCATGATCAAAACATTGATCATATTAACAGGTAAATTCACTGATAACGAGTATTATTGACTGGCCGGTTCTCATATAAAAACAAAGAACCCGTTCGACCGTTGTTTCACTTGAAGGACCTTCAGGGAGATACGTTGGTGAGTTTTGAGTATAGAATTGCATTGCAATATTGCACAGGCCGATAACTCATTCGACAGGAGGTCTGGATACTGATACGATAGAGGCTCGAGAATCTTAGAAAGTATTGGTTGGTTGTATTATCACGGGGGCCTGGCCAAGGAATTGTTTATCTGCTAGAAGAGTGAGTTTATGACATTACAATTTATTTATTATCTTTTCAACCACCCCATTACAGCATCTTTTTCCAACTGGATGTAAAAAAAATTGCTTTAATTACTGATGCTTCTCAAGTCACCCTAAGAGTTGCATTACAGCAAATGAACAATAGTTAACCATTTTCCATAGAATTTTATAGCGCAGAATTGATAACAGAACATAAAGGGTCTTCTGCCTTTGACAGAGAACTTTCAGCAGCCTATTTTGTTTCCTTTACTTCTAGCATTTCACGGATTTTAGAAATGTTTTTCTCTTCGAAGATCAAAAACCTCCTGCATCTACTTTTATAACAGAAACTAATAGAAAACCATCGGAAATAACACCCTCTCTTCATAATCTTAGAGTACACATCCCCAGTCTTCTACATAAGAGATTCACATTAGGTTGTGGCTGAGGTCTTATAACGTTCCATCTATTCTACTTTCATATATTCGGATGATTTTCCTGCAATTGAAAGCATGTAAATTGTTGATGAAGAACTGCAATTCTACAATTAAAGCCGTGTTCCAGACTATATCGAAAACCTTTTTCATGTCCAGAACTACAACAAAAAATTCAGTAAAACGCCAAAACACAGATAACAAGCAAGAGTCAGAGAAAAGTGAAAGACAATCACCAGCAGAGTGCTCCTTACGGAAGACAGCATGACAGATAAGATTGAAAGATTTAAGATTTGCCCAAATCTTCCCGTCAAGGATAGATTCAAAAACTTTGGATAGTACTGAGGTTAAAGGTAAAGTGACGATAATTAGAGGAATAAGAGGGTCACCCTTTTTCGATACAGGTTGAATAAGCGCAGGCTTAAAGCAAGAGTAAAAGTAGGAAGTTGATAGGCATAGACGGATTAGTTTACCAAAGTAAGATCCC
>JABUQX010100990.1:47500-57768 GCA_015478945.1 Trachelipus rathkii | reverse complement strand
TAATCACCTTCGGGACATGATTTGTTTACCTCCTTTCCTGATTGATCAATTATTATATTTCGGTTAAATCAGGAACATTTGCCGCTTTCGTTTCCTTTACTACTTACCTTGTAAAGTTTAAAGACTCTTGAACGAATATTGAATTCCAAGAGAAAAAATTCTGAAACCTGCTTTTGTAATGAAATATAATATTTCCTTTTGACTTATTCTGGAATTTAGTCTGTTTTCTAAAAATTGAATAGGACTGGATATTACTCATATGGATGTTATTAGCATATTTTGCCTTGTTCGTCAATATACATGTATTTGTAAAGTTTTGAATGTTTTATTCCTGTTATACCTTATAATCGAACATTAATCTATTACATCGATTCAATAATAATTGTTTTAGCTACATTAAATGCTCCTAATTATTTAGATCTCTTATACAAGTGTGAATGCAATGAAACGTATAAATATTAGAATGAACATATATTATCTCAACGTGAAAATAAATTTAAAACCCTCGAAACTTACAAATATATGGCTTAGTGAATCAATTAAATACCTTTTAATATTTAATTGCAAGTTTTCTTTCATTTTATTTTTATCTTTGTACTGCGTATTTGAAGAACTTTTAAAATATATTTAAAATCACCTAAGAATAAAACCAATACAGTTTTCCGCTGTGAAACTCAGAATGTTTTTTCCACAGATGTGATTACCTCATTTATAATTTCTCTATCACATGTGAACCAAAATCCCAGACCTAAAATCGAAAACACGAAAATATTTTGCTCCTTTATAATAACTGATTATATTTTTTAGGGGAAGTTAAGTCATCAATAAACAAAACTTCTTTCTTCTCTATATATAAAAATAATAATCAACCTTTCTTTTCACAAGTATGTTACATCCAATTATTTTTAAGATACATAACTGAAAATTTCATATAATTATAGAACAAAATTAGTTTAGATAGAGGTGAAAATACATCTTTTCTCTAAGTGCAATACTTTATATATCTGGTTATAAATTTATGACGATACTTCTTCATGGGACAATGCTAGCCTTCTCACAGAAGCAGATGCTAGCACCGTATCAATTTTTTTGCAGACTGTTGCTTGAAAGACATATTGAATAGTTAAAGCCGATCATGCAAAAACGCAGATTAATTGAACTTGCATAAACAGTTCGTACGAATATACACCATCTTTGTTATGTCACAGTATAATTTCTTTGTTGAAGATTCACATACCACGCACTATTTGAGAGGAATATTCGAAATTACATAGCGCGCTTCTAAGTAAATTAATTTAATAATTGTCATATAGAGCAATTAGAGGATATTATTTTTGAACTAAATTTCTCGTATATATAGCTATATACCCCACTTTATTTACCGTTTTGAAAATATCTGAATTTATCCAATCCTTATTTTAGAGTTATATGATATAGATAGCTATTATTTTAGTATAGATCCTTTTTTTGATACCTAAAATCGTAAGCAGGAGAATTTGTCTTGGTTCGCATGGATTGACCTTCAAAAGCAAATAAATCTTAGAACTGAATGCCAGAAACTTAGTTATTTAACAAGCGGTAATATCATTTCATACTAATATTAATGGGTTCAACTTATCTGTGACAACCAAGACGTTACACCGCCATTCAAACGCATAACTCATGGGCAAGTTGACGGCAGGACCTACTACCGTTTATACCTACACGCCTAATCTGAATATATAACAAAAACATATGGGAAAAACCTATAATATCTATCTATTTCTCTAGCAATAATGGCTTATGTTGTTTTTAAATCTTGTAAACTCCACAGAAATTATATTTAGAATTTTCATTATAAGTTTGAACTTATAAAAATCGCATTTTACCAAAATTATTGAAGTTTCTCTTTTTCAATTTACTGAACGATGAAAATTAGATAAAAACTATTATATATTATCATATGTAGATGCACTATAAAATGTATTACAAATATTTTTTAACAATTTTAAATTTAGCTTCTAGAAGCTAAAAATCTAGCCTTCTTACTATACAATTAACTTATACTAACTATTCTACTTTATATATTATACTAATATATAATAATATATTAAAAATATATGATATATACTTATATTATATATATAATATATTATATATATATATATATTTAATATATTATATTTTATTATATATCTATATTAGGAGAATAGTCACCGGAATAAATGTCAGTGTCCCCGGAACCGGAAGTATAGATGTGTTGATGACGTTCTGGCGGTCATTCCTAATAACTTTCCTTCAAACTATAATTTTAACAGATATTCTTTTATAACTTTCAAATATAAAAATCTTATATTACTATCATTATTAATGAGTTTTATATATCTTATAATATTATTATAATCACATTTTATAAAAATATATATCTTTTATTTATATAATACTTACAATTTATTTTATATAGATGTAATTATATAATATTACTCTTCTATGCCCGTTTATGGGGGGCAGTGTAGCGATGTCCCCCTATGTTTTGAAGCTATGAGAAATTTTCCACCACAATTATTTTTTTTAATGTTACGAAAACATATTATTCTTATATAATAATATATTATTATTATATAATATATATATATAAAAATATCCGTATATATTATATAATTATTACATATAATATTATACTATAAATATATATATATATATTAATATATATATACTATACTATTATAAATATTATTACTATAAAGTTTATTTTTATTTGTACTTGATATAACTTTGTGGCTGAAATGTAGCGGCATGGCCTTCCTTACCCTGGCCAGACTCCATGATAACTCTGATGTCCACTACTATCCATGATTTTCGTTCTGCCAATTCAGAGATCTAAGACGATTTATATAATATATTCTGCATACTGTATGTATTTTATTTATAACCACGCTATTAATACTTTAAAAGAATAGTATGTTGTGTATATTGCCGGGACTGTGAATCCTTGGAGAAATACCTGGAAATCGGAAGGATTCCAGGAACCTGAAACTGGAAAGTGACTTCCTGAATGGAAGTAATATCCCTAGAACCCCCCCCCAAACAAAAATAAAAAAAAATTAAAATATTTTAAATTTAAAAAAAAAAAAAAAAAAAAATAAAAAAAAAAAACAAAAAAAAAAAAAAAAAAAAAGGAAAACTTAATCATGTAAAAAAAAAATAACTAAATATTCGAAGAAAAAAAAAATATAAGTTTAATATTAATAAATATACATAAATAATAAACTAAGTTAGCTGCGAACGGTATCATTTCGCTTTGGTTTTTTGTCTGCAGACTTCCGTTGCCATGGATTGCGCATGACGAGGGCCCTTCGAGACGAAGCTGTGTTCCTTCAGATAGAGAGTCATCATAGAGATGACCATGTCACAGCATGACGTTGATTCTTATGGAAGATAGGTAGGAAGGAAAGGAAGAAGATGGAAGAGAAAGAGCACAATGGGTGTTTTGGCCTTCCCTGGTACGGGGACTTAACCCGAAACTGTAAAGTAAACAACACATTTTAATGACAGTGGTACATAATCGAGAACGAGTCTCCGGTAACGGAAGGCTGTGGGAATAGAAGAGGCAATTTGGGAAGGAGGAAGAGTTGTGGAATGAGGAAGTGGGATGACAGGAGGAACCGAGAAATAGAGGTTGTTTGAAACCCTCCAGAGGCAGTTTCCCCAACTAGTGAATAAAAGACGTTTTAATGACGGCGTCATAATAGAAAAATGAAAGAAGGAGGGAGACAAGCTAGATTACCGGCACCGTGTGCTGGGAACCGGAGACTACGTGGCGGCCTACTACTGTATGTTAATTACTTTCGTCGGTGCCCTCGGTGTCCGTTGTGTGCTCTGCTAGTGGTTGCGTACGTTTCATGTTGAATCGCCCTTTCAATCTGACTAAATAAGAATAGCGCCGGGACAATTAGGAAGCCGATTAGAATGAGGAGGGCGAGAAGCGTTGAAAAGATAGAAATGAAAAGAAGTTGAGTACCCTTTGTTATTGAACCTCATATCAAAGCTTGTGTAAAAATTATTTAGACTTTTTGTAACAAAGTGAACTAAGCTATTGACAAATAGAATCTAGTTTAAGCTAAATGATTTAATGTATCACTTCTTCTTACGTTACTCAATAAAACACTGCATGGGAACTTACGAGTAAAGATGGGGAAAAATATAGAAATATTGGTGGCGAAAGTGGAAGGGGACATAAAGTTAGTTTTAACAACCTCCTTCTCTTTCATAATAACTATTAATCATTTTAGATCTATAATTTTCGTAATGTTGTCAAAATTCTTCAAATTTTTTTGTTATAATAAGCTAAACCTGACATTTTAAAAACGCTATTATCAAAGAATTATCAGTTAAGTTAAAGGTCAAGGTGGTACATCGTTTGCAAATATGTTACATGAGTAAGTTGAACTAACAGCTAATATTGTTATTACAACACTTCTTTGTTCTTGCACTTAAACAAGACAGCAGTTTCAACATGCTACATGAAGGGGACGCAAACATACATATATACTAATAGGTCTCATAAATCATTAACTCTATACATACAAATAATAACATACTCATACATATAGGTATACTCTCTCTAACTAACTATACTATAATCTTAAAACTAACTAACTAAATAACTAACTAACAAGTGGCGTTAAACTCAAAGGTTCATTACGCCCCCCGCACTTTTATTTTGTGCGCCCTTTATCTTGAGGAGCCTTTGTTAATAGAGTTTTGAACCTGCAACTTGACAATGACAATAAAGTTTTTTTCTATTTCATATTCAAGAGTAGGATAAATATTAACTATCGCATTACAAAAGAGCCTAGAGGTTTGTATTACAATGATAAAAAAGTTATATAATAATATATTATAATATACCTATATTAGATATTATATATATTAAATATATTATAGTAATATTATAACATATATATAATATATATATACTATTAGTAATATATATATACTAGAGATGCGCAATCTTTAAATACACTTTTACTTTATTACACTTGTCTATTCGTTTAAAGTAACAAACTTACAAAATAAACCTAATACAGTGTCATTATTTTAACTTTTGCATTAAATTGTACTTCTAAATATGCTCATATAATCCCCTTTGTCTTCATGCTCGACAAAGATTCGCAAATCTCTCCTCAAAGTCCATTCCTGGCCCCGATCATACTCTATAGCTATCTACAGTCATTCACTAACTTACCGGTGGTCGTTATACTCTCGTATTTTTCAAATAACTTTATCTCTTCACTATTTCACTTCGCTTGTTATATACTCTCTACTTCTCAGCAGATGAGATCTTTACGACGTGTCAGAAACTAAAAAGCTGTACACACGTCTGAATAATACAAGACAAACATTTATTACTTTTCAATCAACAAATATTCAGCCACTTGTATATTTATATTTTTGTATATTTGTCATTGAAGCTGTACTTTATTTCTCAGTTTAAATAACACCCACTCAGACAATTCCGTAACTACAGAACTTTGTTACGTCAGGGCTTCCCATATTTTTAGTAAAAATTGTATTGTTTTTCATACACTAAATCAGCTGTTTGTTCTGTAAGGGCTGTAGGGATCAAAAAGCAAAACATCTGTCACCTTCCTCATTACTCTGGGACCTCGATCACTTGGGCAATTTAGATATATCAAGGCTTAAAAACCTCACCCTGAAATTTTGCAAAGGATCAATGAAGTCCATCTTTAGAAAGCTAATCAAAGAAGCTTGTCACTTTCTCTGATTGCGTTTGTAATGCATATGAGTCTCAATTTGCCAGTCCATTGCAATTTCTTGGCCTCTTCACTAGTCTGCAATAACTCTCCCCACAACTTGGTTGTTTTGACACACGCTGTTCTAAAAGATGTGGAAGCTTCTCCAGGTATTATGTCTGAGTGTTTTAGATTATGTAATATATTTTATTAAAAATTTTGATTTGAAACACAAGCATTAAAATGGAATGAAAAGTAGCATTTGTCTTTTTAATCTTCGCCTAACACTTCAGACTCTTTCGAAGTTGAAGATGATTTTTTGTTGATAAAATACGTATCAATAATATAAATGACAAATTAACTTCAACTCCACACAACAATCGGAACTCGCAAAGGCCATCTGTATGGCACCATTCTTTTTAACCGTTTTGTTTTGACATGGCAGGTTTCCTGAAGAAATTCTTTCAGTATTCTATCTGGAAGATTCTGACTGAAAATAATCAGTATATCTCATATCACATCATTTAAAGCACAATCATTTCTGCTTATCCCTTTAACAAAATCATTCCAAGACTAAGTTTAGTTGTGATTTGAACATATGCACATAATTTCTGCATTAGCGACTTTTCGCATGTGTTTTAGGCTGCAGTCGTATATATTATAATATATATTAGTATATATTTATATATATATATATATTAATATTATATTATATAATATATTAATCATATATATATAATATATACGTATATATATATATATATAATTATTATTATATATATATTAGAGAAGAGGATGAGCAGCTGTTCATTATGGCATAGTCTATCAGAAATAGTTGCTATCACCTGGCCGTGGCCCTCTCGGCTCTGCGCCCCCCGAACGCGGGCTTCGGAGCTTTATTTACCCACTGCCTAAACTAATCAAACATAAACTAACTTAATAACTAACAACCTAATAACTAACTTATAATAAGTATATAGTATATATAGATATATATTATATATATTTATAGAGATATATATTTATATATATATATATATATTATATATATATATATATATATATAATAATTTATTAATAATTATATATAATATATCAGTCAATTCGACATGTCTTGAATTTCTTAATGTCTCATATTTAATAGTAACATTTCCTTTTCTAATTTGTAAGTATTTCTTATTAATTTTGTTAAGATTAAGTTTTTTTTACTATTTTTTTAGTGTTATTTCTTTAAACATTATGTTTTTACTATGAAAAATTTATTATTTTTGTTTAAATTTCATATTAATTGTTTATAACGTAAAAAAATTTGCATTTTACTACCCTAAAGCAGAAAACCATAAATCAATAAATCAGTAAATCAGTAAACAGTTAAATCAGTAAATCAGTAAATCAGTAAAGTCAGTAAATCAAAATGCTTCAGACCTTCTATCTTCCTGATCTGTTTGATGCTATTGATTCTATTATCTATTTGATCTATATATAGGCGTATTCAAGTCATATTTTGGTAATAATATCTCAAAAGCTGTTTTCATTTTTTTGTCATGAGCGCCACTGCTGTCTAGAAACTTTATTTATTTTGTTATTTGCTTAAAACATTTTATGTTTTACTAAAAAGTTATTCTTTTTTATGTTTATAATCTTAAAAATTTTGCATTTTTATACCCTGAAGCAGTAAATCAAGTAATTATAAATCAAACATTCCACCAACCTTCCTACTTCATTATCTTATTGTATTATTGATCTATTATCTATGATTCATCATAGTTTTGTAGTACATTATTCTCAAAAAGCTTTTATTATTTTGTTTTAACTTTAAAAATACATTTTAAGGAACACTGTTTGTATAACATTACACAAATACTTTTATTTATTTTGTTTTGTTTTCTTAAACATATGTTTTATATAAAAATTATTTTTGTTTTATTTTCTTTAAACATTAGTTTTATCTTAAAATAATTTTTCTTTTTAATTTTTTAATTTTTTTTTTCGAATAATATGGTAAAGTATGTTTTGAAAGTTAAAAAAAATTTGCTTTTAACATACCCTAAAGCAGTAAATCAGTTAAGTCCAGAATATTCAGTTAAATTCAGGTTAATCAGTAAATCGTAGAATTCAACTGCCTTTCCAACACCTTATACAATTCAGTCTTAATCTATTATCTATTATTATTAGATCTATTATCTATGAATTAAAGTCATATTTGTATAACATACCATAACACAAACCGTTATATTTTTCGTTTGTTTTCTTTTAAACATTATGTTTTTACTATAAATTTATCTATTTTCGTTAGTATTTCCTTTTGCGTTCTATTTCTTTATATTTATATTTGTTAAAGTTATTATTATTTATTTATTTGTTATTTTTTTATTTTATTTATTAAAATAATCTAATATATTTTTATTTATTATTTTTGCTTTGTTTTCCTTAAATTATAATTTACAATAAAAATTTAATTATTTTTTTATAAGCTTTTCCTTTTTTTTACTAAAATTAATTATTCTTTTTAATTTATCACTTAAAAAAATTTTTCATATATTTTCTACCCTTAAGCATTAAATCAGTAAATCAGTTAATCAATATACCCCATTCTATCCTCCTACCATTCGTGATCATTTGAGCTATACAACAAAAGCTCATTTGATTTTAACTTAAATTTATTATTTTTAACATACATAAAAAAAATTTCTTTATACAATGATCAACGAAAAAATATGCTAACGTAGCATAGTTTCCTTATTAATTAAGATACCATAACCTGAAATAAGATATATAATGTACAACAGAAACCTTTCATCTTAAGCACGAATAATAAGCTAACATCAACAAAGTTCCACACTTAACAAACAGTAAAGTAACTAACATAACTACAAAATCGTAATCTATTCACACTTTGTTCAAGCATATCTCTAACATATCAATGCCAGACAAAAAATTAACTTATAATATACAAAATTTATCATACCTGAAATAATGAAAAAGCACAAGCATTATGTGCAGGGTAACATTTTAGATTAAAAAAGTAAGCAAAGGATATTTAACTAAAAGTATAATGTACAACGACAAACCTAAACATACCTCAGTATGATAATCTCTAACGTTCACAATTCTCATACTCATATCAAGTTTAAGTAAGCTTAATCAACATACAAAAACCGAATGTATCAACTTATTCCCAGCTACCAGCTACAAAGCCTAAAGCGAGTATTATCAACATAAATCGTTTACTTTTTTACAACCTATCATAGATATCTAAACATCTGAACTATGATTGACACTCCTTCATCAACACGTATTCATATCAAAATTCAATATTTTGAATATGATAAAGTTACTGGAAAAACAATTCTGTGGATTAGCTGAGCATTATTTCCTGAAAAACTTAAACTATACCCATATTTATGATTATATTTTATTCTTATTTATTACTTTTTATTACATAATAATATTATATTCTTAAATATTTTAGAAAAGTGGTTATTTAACGGTATTTGCTCATTATCAACAAATAGTTTACTTTTTTACTAACCTATCAGTGTATTTATGGGCATACAGAGCTATCATTATACAGAAGCACATTTAAAAATAACACAATATGTGGGGGAAAGTTAACACGATGCTGCCCTATATGGAGATAAGAATTATTACCATTGTCCTCTTAAATGGTTTGATCTCTTGCATCTTCCATTATGGGCAAAGTATTCATGGTAGCTGAAGACATTAACATTTTTGCATCGCGAGGTTATATTATTGCGTGAGAATGTAAGTGAGGCCATTGAATTATTTCACAAGATAAACTCTTGGAAATGAGCTGCTGTTCATTGCTACACAATCTAAATACAAGACATTTACAGTACTCCTTGTTCTCAGAATCATTATGAAGTCAAAGTAAATAATTTCTGTGAAAAACGTTCCAAAAGACAGATATGGCACTCAGTTAGCACTCACTTGGCACTATCTGGCACTATCTGGCACTCAGAGAGAGAGAAAGAGAGAGAGAGAGAGAGAGAGAGAGAGAGAGAGAGAGAGAGAGAGAGAGAGAGAGAGAGAGAGCACCTTGAAGAGATTACATTCAAAGGTTATATAATAAAGATCATTTCTTTAATCAACAAAAACTAAAGATTTATTCATGTTTTTGAAGGTCCTTAAATCCTTCCATAAAATTTGTTTCTCTATCCCCCTAGCCCAGGATTAGTTTGCATAAATTATTTATATGATTGAAATGAAGCTGCAACTTAATAAAGTTTTGAAAAAAGCGTTCCTCAAATGAAATTCAAGCCTTTTTCTTCGAGTAAAGTTTTGAAATAAGAGTTTCTCAAATGAATAATCTTCGAATAAAGTTTTAAAATAAGCATTTCTCAAATGAATTTCAAGCCTTTATCTTTGAATAAAGAATTGAAATAAGCGTTTCTCAAATGAATTTCCAGCCTTTATCTTCGAATAGACAAACTGCCACTTAATTCGTAGTGCCAATTTTTTCCCTTTGTAATAGAAACAAATTTAGCTACATTTGTAATGGATAAAAATAGT
>JABUQX010100990.1:35000-40000 GCA_015478945.1 Trachelipus rathkii | reverse complement strand
TAAGCAGATCCCCACTCCGGTTGTTATACTGGGAGATTTTAAGCTTTGCCACCCATTATGGGACGGCTCTGTTACCTCTCTTAAGTCCAAGATCCCTATTGATCTCCTAACACCTTTTTCCCTGGGATGCCTTATCACAGGACTCTCTACATAGGAACGTTTAGATAGACACTCTGCCATTTCTTGAACGGCAACTCCACTAGCTATTGAGAATATTTCACAATGAGGTAACTCTCGTGGCTTCCATTTCTCACCCAACAAAAAGAACCTGCCACCTTCCTCCCTCTAACCTAACCTTATACCTCATGTAACTTCACCAGGTCAGATTCTAAGAACTCATTCTAGATGACCCCCTAACATATGCACCGCACATTAAACTCATGAAAATAACCTGTCATAGAGTGTTTGACCTATTACGTGATCTCACCTCAAAATATTGAGGTTCTGGTCGCAAGACACATTAAAGTCTCCAAATAGCCCTAATCCAATCAAAGTTGGACTATGGCTGCATAGTATATGGTCAGGCCTCTCCATCTCTACTACACCTATTAGATCCCATCCATAACGAGAAGATCCGTATCCGTATCCGTATCCGTATCCGTATCCGTATCCGATATCATTCTCTCTCTTCGAATGGAATACATAATGTGCACAAGTTATCTTCGCTATCAAACCCCAATACCGTCTGCTCTGAAACCGATTCTACGAGATATTTCAGAATCCTCCCCACTGGCCATTTTCAAAATGTTTACAACATCCTTAACTTCCTCAACATCCCTTTGAAAAAAGTACAACATTTCTCTTATGATGATTGTTATACACCTTATCTATTCCCTGCTCTCACCATTTGCCTGGTCCTGGCATCTCTCTCCAAATCCACCCACCCCACTGCCAAGTTAAAGGCATCATTCTTTTCTCATTCCGCTGTTCACGGTGGATTTGCTCCAGTGTTTACTGATGGCTTTAAAACAGGGGACAGTGTGGATGCGTCTGCTGTCTTTCCTGGCCACAACCTCTACCATACCCTTTCCCCTCATGCTTCAATTTTTAGGGCAGAATTAATGGCTATAATGAATGCCCTCTCTCGAATTTTATTCCTTAACCAAGACCAACCACTCTTATGTCATTTAATAAGATTCTTTTCTGCTCTATTCTATTCTAAAAACACAACAGTATCCGTTGTACAACAATTCCTTTGGCTGCTACAATCTGCGAGAAGCAAATTACGCTATTTTGGAACCCCCTCCCTCTCACATAGGGGAACTGCCAACGAAATCGCTGACAGAGAGGCCAGAATGGAAGTCTCCACTTTTCATAGCTCTTCAAGGTACTTCCCGGATGGCATTCGACAGGGTCTCCCACATCAACTGATTATTATCCTGCTCTCAGACAAGACTTTCGGTTTTACTGGCAGTACTGGGCGAGTGATCAGAGAGGGGAGAAGCTTGGAAATATAAAGTCAAACACTGGTGATTGATCTTCCTCTCACCTACGAAATTGCTTTCACGAGGTATTACTTGCACTCATCCACATTGGCCACGCGAACATCACTCACAGCCACTACATGTCACGGGATCTTCCTCCCATCTGCAATTTCTGCCGTCGCCATACCCCACAATCTGTTCACCATATCTTCATTGATTGTCCTCAACTGGACCCCATTCTCCGTCGTCATTTTCCTACCCTATGGTCCATAAAATCTTCTAAAAGGTTATGCCGTATCTTGTCTGAATCCTCCAACTTCAAAAGTAACTCTATTTTCTCTTATCTCCAAGAACTGAATATTCTTCACAATATATAATTACACAATGTAATATAAAGAATATAAAATATAAGGACATTTTTTATTTATCATTTTATTTATTTTTGATTGAATATTCATTTTGCCATCCAAATGCTCATTTGTGATATACTCAAAATAAATATGAGCCAGGACCCACCCATGGAGCTGAATATTTAACCCAATGTGGCCACTTCCTTGTTTGCCGCGGTGGACCCTGTACGTAAATCATATATAGGTAAATATATATATATATATATATATATATATATATATATATATATATATATATATATATATATATATATATATATATATATATATATATATATATATATGTAATATATATATATATATATATAATTAGTATATATATATATATATAATATATTATATATATATATTATTATATATATTTATATATATATATATATATATATATATATTAATAATATATATATATATATATATATATATATAAATATATAAATATATATATATATATATATTATATATATATATATATATATATATATATATATATATATATATATATTATATATATATATATATATATATATATATATAATATATATATATATATATTATATACTAATATATTATATTTTACAGTTTGTTCCACCACCACTCACGGGCAAGAGCCCCTATTCAGGGAGGGGTGTTGCACGCAAAAATTTTCAATCCACTAGCGTAAATTACGCAGATGAGCACAGACGCAGGCTTTTAAAGTGAGGGAGATTAAATTTAAATTTCAGCAGGAACACAGAGAGATGGAAGAGAATTCCACAGAACAGATTGTGGCAAAAAATACAGAGGCACTAAAGACAACTCACCAGCCTGGAGTTACCTAGAACGACACAAAACCGTGAAGCAGACACAGCACCCTTTGTGTTACGAGGGCGTCGTAAAGGTGGTGGTACGCGAGTGGTATAGTTCCCTCGGAACACCTGTCGCTTGGCCAGGTACCTTAGAAAAGAGGATTAAAGCACCAACATCACGGCCCGCAAAGATAGAGGAGGGATCAAGTGAACAGAATATGGAGAAACCAAGTACTCCATACCAAGGGCGGAATGAGACCTTGTATAGCTGGAAGTAACTTGGAGAGAGGAAAAAAAAATTACGCCAGTCTAAACAGAACTCCCCAAGTTTCTTGAGGCCGCCATAGCAACCGTTGTGATGTGAGGGTTTCCAAGACATTTTTTTGTTTTTGTTAAGGCCAAGGATGTGTTTATATTGTCAACAAGAGAGACGAGAGAACCGTTTGAAAGAGATTAGGAAAAGTTAGAAGGGTGTCTTAGAGAGGGAGATTTGAAAAAGTTAAGATTTGAGAAAATAAGTGTCCACAAGGTTGAGGCGACCCCAATCGGAAATTCTATCCAGATTAGCGAGAATAGAATCGGAAAGAAAATTAAGACCGAGAGGCCAATTCTAGAAGTTAAAAAGAGGAGCAGAATTTGAAACGAGTTGAAAGAATGAAGGGTCCGAGTCCCATAGGCATATGAGTGAAATTGAGTTAGAGGTGCAGGTGAGAAGATCAATTATGAAAAGTAGGAATAAAGTAGGAGAATAAAGACAAGACCCTTGAGGAACCCACTATTACAGGAAAAGAAAGAGAAATGTTTTCACCCCATCAAACAACAAGCCGATATTTGAGCGATTTGTGAAAGGAAAGCTAGACATTAAGTAAGAAAAGAGAAGGAGAGAAACCCAAAGGAGGGGAGCTTGGGGAGCAAGTGCCGCGTGCCATACCCGGTCAAATGCTTGGGATATGTCAAGCGCCACAACGCAAGTCTCCCCGTAGTTCCTAAGGGCGGCGGAAAACCATAATCGGTTAAAATAGGAAGTTTATATCACCAGTTAGACCTCGAACGCCGAAAAACCGTTTACTTGGCGATCGGAAAAGGAAGAGAATGAGATTCCAGATGGTCTAAGAAGTGAGAAGTTAAGAAGGGTTTCAAAGATCTTAGATAGAATTTCAGGTGAAGAGCTATAGGGCGATAGTTTGAAGGATAGGATCAGAGCAGCTTCCTTTTTTTCGGAATTAGGTTGGACATGTGCGTGCTTCCAAACCACTGAGGGAAAGTGTTAGTATTGAGACATAGAGAATATTGTTGAACGAGGGGCGGGGGCGCCAGCTCAGAAGCAAACTCCCTGAAAACTTGGGGAGGGGGGGCATCCGGGCCACCCGCCTTCCAAACGTTTCATAGATTTCAGGAGCCCATGCACCTAATCAAATGTAATCACAGGCAAAGGACATAGGACACCTGAGAGGGGAAGGAGGAGGAGAGGAATGCCGGAATCGTCCAGGGTTGAGTTTTAGAGGAAAATAGGAGGCCGAAGAGATAGGCCTTTCAGTTGGAGAGTTAGCAACAGAAAGCCATTTCAGACGAATAAGAGGGGGGGAGGAAAGGCAGCAGATTTGCAGAGTTGTTAGAGATGTTTTGGCAAGAGGGCCAGGAAAGATTTGTCAGTAGAGAGAACCAAGGAGTTAGCGCAACTATTCGTTGATGAAGCCCGCTTTGCTGTTGAAGAGTTATCCCTGCAACGATTTCTAACTGAATAAAAATTAGCGAGAGTGATAGCAGAGGAGAACGAGAATTTTCCACCCCGGATAAGCGCTGTCTTCTAGCCTTGAATGGCAGGAGAACAGGCACATCATCGAACCATGGATATATGATGAGGAGAAAAAATTTTAGTTTCGAAGAAGGAATGACCTGCTTCATCCCGTCAACCGATTTACCAGACTCCCACCTTAAATTGGCAGAAGGCCGAAAGCGTCATCAGAGTCAAAAGCAGTTCATGTCCATTATAGTTTAGGTAGAGAAGCGACGCAAGGCCCACCCAATCACCCCTATTCAAAGTTGCCAGAAAAGAAAAAACGCGTAGGCAGGATGGAGCTGTTGGAGAGAAAGTATTAAAGTTTAGAGATATAAGGTTGTGGTCAGATTTTACCGAAGAGAGCGAAGGTTAGTGTATTTATAGAGAGAAGGACTAATGGTAAAACATAGGTCAAGTGTGTTCAGAATTGGTTGGACGTATCCGGGAATGTGTTGTAGAGTTCTTTGTTTAGTTGCTCCAGATTTCGTTGAGAAATGCTGAATATCAGGCCTTCCTTCCCCACCTAAATCAGGTTATGAGGCAGGATCCCAACCATTCAAGTGTTGTGTACATTTTTTGAAAATCCTTAATAGAGGGACCT
>JABUQX010100990.1:2500-12500 GCA_015478945.1 Trachelipus rathkii | reverse complement strand
GTCCTGAAATAATCCTGGAGGAAAAGTTATATTGCCTTTAAGGGTTAGTAGATGATTTGGTGTCAAAGCTTCTAAGTTTTCTAAATCATTTGAAAATTCTGTTATTGGTCTGTTATTTATAATGAATTCTATCTCACAGAACAAAGTGTTCAAGTTATCATCTGTCAACCTTATTGGCTGTTCTAAGAGTGAAGCTTGTAATATGTTTCTTACAGTTCTAATGTGTCTTTCTCAAAATGACCTCCTTTATGAGAACTATGAGGGGGTTGAAATAACCACTGTATTTCTTTTTGCTCAAAGAATTTATTTACTTGCTTATTATTCCAATTTTTAACTTGTCCTTTTAATTCTTTGTTAGCTTTTACAAAGTTCAATCCATTATCTGATCGGATCAATTTCACATTGCCTCTGCGGCTGATAAATCTTCTTAGAGCATTGATAAAAGCATCAGTATCTAATGAATATAACATCTCTAGATGTATGGCTCTACTACTTAAACATGAGAATATTAATCCATATCTTTTTTCTCTTACTTTCCCTCTTCCCCTTACTATAAGAAAAGGACCAAAGGCATCTATTCCAATGCTCGTAAATGGTGGTATATCACATTCTAATCTATCTTTGGGCAAATCTCCCATCAACTGCTGAGTTGGCCTTGTATGGAGCTTTCTACATATTATGCAATCTTTTAGGATCTTCTTAATACTTCTGCTTGCTCCAATGATATAGTACTTCTCTCTTAAAGCATTTAAAACTGTTTGTTTTCCTAAATGTCCATTAATTCTATGGTAATGTCTCATTATTAGCATTGTAACATGACTATTTGGCAAGATAATTGGATGTTTAAAATCATATGATACATCATTCAGATTTTTATTCCTCCCACCTACCCTTAATATTCCATTATCATCTAAAAATGGTAGGAATTTTGCCAAAATGTGCCTTTTTGGTAAAGCTTCTTTCTTTTTTATTTTGTATTGTATATCATGAAATTCTTTATTTTGTACATATTTGTAAATAGCATTTTCTGCATCTTTTAATTCTGTGATTGTCATTGCACCTTTATTCCAGGTTTTCTTATGCAAATTTTCTTTAACTTTTAAAATCCATGCTACTTTTGTTTTTAATTTCATCCAATCTGACACAGAATGTATGAGCTTGTCTGTTGAACTCTTGTAGTTGTATGGCCATTACAGGTTTACTTTTTATAATTTCATCATTTTCATCATCTAATTTATGTTCTTTATTTTGCTCAGGCCAATGGGCTTTGTCTTTGTACAGAAATTCTGGACCAGTGCTCCATAGTTTATTGTTCAAAAACTCATTAACAGATATCCCTTTGCTTGCTATATCTGATATATTTAGCTTGCCTGGTACATAATTCCATTGGCTTATATCTGTTTGTGATCTAATATAGTTAACTCTATTGTGTACAAATCTTTTGAATCTTTTTGATTCATTTTTGATATATTGTAATACAATTTCACTATCTATCCAAAAATACTCTTTGTTTATTTTCATATCTAATTCATTTTTTAAAATTTGGTGTATATTAACTGCTAATTTTGCTGCACTCAATTCTATTCTTGGTATAGTTAACATCAAATTTTTATTTAATGGTATCAATCTGGTTTTAGATAATACCAATGAACAATATATTTCATCATTCTCTCCAATGAATCTTATATATGCTACTGCAGCATATGCAATTTGTGAACCATCTGAAAAATAATGTAGTTCTACCCTTTTATACTTTAGACAATTTGGATTGTATGGCCTAGGAACTTGAAAATCATTTAGCTTATTAACATCACTTAGCCATTTTATGTAACTTTTTTTTATATCTGATGGAATTTCATCATCCCAATTAACTTTTTTATTGCATAAATTTTGAAATATCTTTTTAGCTACTATTAGTACTGGGCTAATAAATCCCAGTGGATCATATATGGAAAAAATGCAACTGAGAATGCTTCTTTTTGTCAATTTTTTATTTTGTATATCAACTCTAGCTTTCATTAAATCTATTTCTGGGTCCCAACTTAAGCCTAATACTTTTTGTGAAGGTAATTTATCCAAGGATAAGTTTATTTCTTTAAAATCTTTACTTAAGTCTTGTTTATCAATATTTTCTAAAAATTTCTTTGAATTACTAGTACTGAGGCAGAATTAAACCACTAATTTTTTAAATTTCTTTAACTCTTTATAAACTGCTATAGCCTCATTCTGATTCACAGACTTAACAATCGTTCAACATTTAAAAATTTCTAGTATGGTATCTTTGCTAGATTACTGAATTTCTGCTTCAACTACATTTTGTAGTTTGCTTTCAAAGACCTAATTTGCAATTGAGGTGCAGCTCAAACTTCCCAAATATTGAACTTATAACTCTATAATTCTTCTGGGAGTTTTATCTAAATTTACCATCTAGGAACCATTAATAAGCGGCTGATATCTTTATCTTTATCAAGCTACCTGTATTTGATAAAACATCTTTGTAATATCGGCTATGAAAGCATCTCTTTTCTGAACCTAAAAGGATGCCTTTAGATTGGAAATATAGTCTGGACCTGTAAGTAAACTATTATTTAAAGAAATACCATTGTATTGTAAGGCTGCATTGAATACTACTCTCAATTTTTTCTTTTGTGGATGAATTACGCTATGGTGTGTCAAATAGAATCTGTCATTGTTTAATAATTCATGTTTCTCAATCTTTTCTGCAAAATTTAGTTTTAACATTTCATCTATGTTATCACAATATTGTACAAAATATTCTTTATCTTTCATGTATTTGTTCTTTTCAAAAATTTATTTTTTAATGAATACAATCTTGCTAAAGCTTGATTTTTGTTATTAGGAAAATGCTGATTTTCTTTTTTAAATGGTAAACCAACTTGAAATTTACCTGTAATTGTTCTTTGTAATGTATTTTCAACCTTATTTTTCCACTTTAAATCTTCTACACTTTCACAAACTTGCTCAGGATTCTTTTCAGAAAACTCTCTTAAGCAATATTTTTCAAACAAATTATCATCTTCTTCTTGTATTTGGGTTTTATGACATCTTAAACTCATGAATGCTGGGATACCATCTGGTGTCGAACCTTGTAAAGCCCATCCAAATGAATACTTAACTGCAAAAGGATAGTTATAATGACCTTCTACTACTTCTATGGGTTTTAACAATTTACTTTGATTCATTCCTATTAATAATCCAATTTTTGATTCTATGAAGTTGAAGGGCACATGACTCAAATATTCTAATCCATTTATATCTTTGATAGATGGACTCTCTTCTATTTTAAAGGGCCAATTTTCTTTGCAGTATACATTATTTATGGTTTCAGATTTCCTCATCTCAATATCATAAATTTCTAGATTGTTTAGTATGTATGTTTTTATTTTATGTTGTCCATACATTGTAGTTATATCTATATCTTTATGAGGTTTCATATATGACATACCTAATTCTGCAGCTAAATTTAAATCCATAAAGCATGCTGAAGAATATGTATCTAAACCCATGTATGTTTTAATCACTTTATCTTTACCTTTAAGCTTGATTTTAACTGGCACAGCAGGATAAAATAGCTTTCTATTACTAACTTTTGTTTGAAAGTTTTTTGCCTCATTACTTCCTGATTCTTTTGGCTCTACTTTCTTATCTTTATCTTCTAAATTCACAGTGAGTGCTGCTTGTGAGATATTTGAGCCATCTTGCTCTTTCTTTGTTAAATTGGCACTATCTTTTTCTCTATGCAGAAATGTTAGATGTTGTTTATTACATCTTTCACATTTTTCTGGCCTTTTACAATTACTACTAAAATGATTTGATCTGAGACACTTAAAGCATAATTTATTGTCTTTAATGAACTTTGTTATTTCATCTTGGCTTTGTTTTTCTAGAATTTTGCATTTAATTATACTATGATTGTCCTTTTTACAAAAATTGCAAAACTGCGATTTATTATTATATTATTATTACTACTATTATTATTATCCATTATTCTTATTTTTATTGTCATTATTATTATTCCATTTATTATTATTATTATATTATTATTATTATTATTATTATTATTATTATTATTATTATTATTATTATTATTATTATTATTATTATTATTATTATTATTATTATTATTATTATTATTAACATTTTTATTGTTATTTCTATGGTCATTATTATTTTCCTTTGTATAAAGTGACTTACCTTTTTCATTTTGTAATTTTGTTTGCTTTGGTTTTGTACCAATGCCAAGTTCTCCGAACAATGGTGTGTTCATTATCCTTGCTTCTTTTTCAACAAACTTTGTAAATGTACTAAAATTTACCTTTTTATTTTCTTCATACATACTATCAACTTTATTTCTCCACTTATCACGCTGTTTGTAGGGAAGTTTTTTAACTATTCTATAAATAGCACCAGTAGAATTCAATTCATTTAAAGGAGTAATATTTCCCATTGCATTATTAATCGAGTCTAAAAACAAAGAAAAATCTGCCATGGCTTCACCATCTTCATTCTTAATTTCATTCCAATCTTCTAACTTTTTTAGGTATGTATTAGCAATAACTTGTTCATTTCCATACTGTTTCTCGAGTTTTTCTACTGCCTTTTTATAACATATTTTCATCCAAATGCATACAACTTCTTACTATATTTTCTGCTTTACCTTCTGTATACTTGATTAAATAGGAAAGCTTGTTCATTTCATTTTCACATTTTCCTTCTATATTGGTTTTAAAAACTAGCATAAAATCTTTAAATTTAGTCGGATCCTTTCCAGAAAATACTTCAGGCTCACATATTGGAAGAGGATTCTTAATACTCACTTCTAACTTTTGTTTTAAAATTTCTACTAGTTTAGACTCCTGATTATTATTTTCACCTATACTATTTATTTTAGTTTCTGAAAAATTTACATTTTTATTCTCATTTTTTACAGAGGTATCGCTAATACTGAAAATTGGATTTTCTAATTTTTGTTCAATTTTAATTAAGCTTTGTTCTAGGTTTTTTATATGACTACTATGTTGGTACAAATCTAAATTTTCTAGTTCCCTTTTTTTTTGCCAAGTATTGTTCGTGCTCTTGTAATTTTATTTTACTTTTTTCTATCTCGAGTAACAAAGATTGTGCTATTTTGCTTTTTGCACTAGCTATACTTACTTTACTCACTTTACTTGATATGTTACTAGCACTATCTTGTGGTCTAATTCTTGGCTCATATTTATTCATGTATTTTGAAATATCGGTTTTTAATTCATAATATGGCTTTAGTTTTAATGTAAGCCACTGCTGTATTTTATCTGCCTCTACAGATTCTGCTATTAATTCACTACAAGTATTTTTTAGAGATTCTACTTTTGCATCTAATTGTAATTCATCAGATTTTATTTCGAAACTTAAGTCTAAATTATTTATGAAGGCATGCCATAATTTGCCTTTAATAGGGTTAATTTTATAGGTAACAGCTGCTAATTTTCCTGAAGGTACTTTAAAACCTCCTGCAGTTATTTCAGTTTCATCTATATTGTCGATATTACTCATTTTTTTTATTATTAAAAAACTATTAAAACTAAATATTTATCGAACTCATTCACTCATTTTATTTTATATAAAAATAAAAAAAATAAAGGAAGGATGTTACTTTTAACACAATTTATATATACAGATAAATTTTTATATTTCATATATATATATAAGTTTACCTGTATATATTTTTTATTTATTTTATTGTTTATTTTTGTGCTATTCTTAAAATACTTATTTTTTGTCGATTGGACGATCATTCCTCACATCTGAGCGACAGCTTCTGTATTCTTCATCTAATTTAGAAGAACTTTGTAGAAATTTCATACATCAGGGTTGTAATACGCAGCTCAGAACACACATTTTATTTCTTGCTTAATAGGAACTGAACTGGTTCTAAAAATATAAAAATATAACAAAACTATAAATATATAAAAGTACAAATACTAAATGCTAAAAAATAAACAATAATTATACATAATTATCCATAATTGCATTGAAAAATAGTTATTCCTGTTAAAAAGTATTCAATAAAAAATTATTATTATTTTTGGACTTTTTATTTATTTTTGTCCTTTTTAGCTTTTGTTTTGAAAACTCATAGATGTTACTTTTTTAAATTAATACCACATTCACACCAACTATATTAATACCTATAAAAATAACTATTACCTTCTAAATTACTGATGTATTGGATTTCAGAAATAGCTGAGCTTAGGGTGGATGGCTTAGATATTACTCAAATTGTAGGGCTGCTGCTTTATCAATAAAGTTGCTTGAAGATGGCTCTAATAGCTGAAAATCCCTTTTTTATTTCTTCTGGATGAATTTTTAGCTTTTATAGAGTTTCTTTGATGTTCTCAGGATTCTTCTATAGCTTCCTTATTAATTACTAAGTGATTTTTTGGCTTTTAGGATTCAGCTTGAAGTATTAGTCAATTGCTAGTAATTCCACCTCAATAGTTTCTTCTTTGTGAAATTAATAAGCTCTTGATTGAATAGATGGTACTAAGTGTTTCTTCAAATGTCCTCCTAATGTTGATTGAAGTTCAATTCTGTACTTTGCTTTTATTTTCTCAATTTACTTTGGCAAAGTTGGCAGTTTTGTTGCTTCAATAGCTTGTTTGAGTTTCTGCAATAGCTTATATTTGCTTGCAGTATCTCCTAATTACTACTTTTTACTTAATATTGGGCTTTCTTTAGCCTTTATTCTATTTGCAAGCCCTTATGTCGCCGCACCCTGTATTCTGATTTTGTCAGCAACTTTGTTATCAAATTGCAACTTTTTGCTTTTCTACTCTTATAATATTTTGGTAATATTTTGTAACCATAGTTGATGCTCACATAGTACATATAGTAATGAATTTTCTATAATCCTAATTTTCCTATTTTTTATATTTTAATGGAAAATATATATATATATATATATATATATATATATATATATATAATATATATAGTATATATATATATATATTATATATATATATATTATATATATATATATATAGTATATATATATATATATATATATATATATTATATACTTAATATATGGTAATGTCTAAGAACGTGTGTCGCCACTACGAAAAACGAACTAACATTTTGGAAAATATACGAATTCATTTTGGGAAAAAAATAAATTTAAAAATATAATGAAAAAAAGTAAAAAGAATTGATATATTTTTTTCCCTTCACACTAAGCAAAACAAAATTATTTAGGCTATGGCATTTATTTCCTTTTAATTTGACTTATGTACTAAAGTTGTAAAGCATAATATGAATGACGATGATGTTTTATTAGCATTTTTACAAGTTAATAACCTTATTTTAAAGTCAGAAAAGTTGTGAAATATGTAAGAATAACTGTAGAATATTCAAGATAAAGGAAAAATTCTTCTTCAGGTGTTCGTCAAGAAATTGCAATAAATTCTACACGGTTTCGCCAGCGAATTTTTGGCTACATAACGCAAAACTGTCATTCAAAAATGTACTTTTTTTTATTTACATTGTTAATGAATGTACTTTAACTCAAATAAAGAGCATTCTTAATTTAAGTCAACAAACGTGTATACTGGTTAAGTTTTGTCGAGATATTTGCATTTTAGAATGCATGGGTTAAAAAGAAAATTGTAGAAATCCATGAAAATTTGATGCTGAAATGTTAAAATATAAAAGCTCTCATCGTCAAAATTCTATAAAATGAAGGATGCATTAATGAAACAGGTTTTATACTATATTTATACTATATATATATATATATATTATATATATATATATATTATATATATATATTTAATATATATATATATATATTATATATATATATTATAATATATATATAGTATATATATATATATATATATATATATATATATATATATATAATATATATATTATATAATATATGATCATTTTTCAGAAATATTAATTCTTCTTTTTTCGTTTTATTTTACAAAAAAAAGGTAAAAAATTAAATTTCTCAAAATATTTAGTTCATAAACTTTTAACTTTCGTTGTGCGACATACGTTCTAGACTTCAACCTATATATATTACATACATATATATATATATATATATATATATATATATATATATATAATATATATATATATATATATATATATATAATATATATATTATATATATATATATAATATATAGTATATATATATATGTATATATATATATATATTGATATATATATATAATATGATATATTATTATATATATATATATATATTATATATATTATATATATAATATATATATATATATATATATATATATAATATATTATATAATATATATATATATAGTATATATATATATATATATATATATATATAAATATATTTAATATTATATATATATATATTATAATATATATATATATATATATATATATATATATATATATTTATATATAATATATATATATATATATATATATATATATATATATATATATATATATATATATATAGATATGGGCTTATATGTAATTTCATTAACGCAAAATATCATTTTTTCAATCAGATATCGATTTATTGATTTTTTGTATTTTGGTTTATTTTTGTGAAGTTCTAAAACTACAAATTTGTTTTCTTTCAGTTTTATTGTCAATTGAATATATATATATATATATATATATATATATATATATATATATATATATATATATATATATATATATATATATATATATATATATATATATATATATATAAATATAATTTATATATATATATATAAAAATATATATTAAATATATATATATATATATATATATATATATATATTATATATATATATATATATATATTATATATATATATATATATATATATATATATATATATATATATATATATATATATATATATATATATATATATATATATATATATGGTGATATTTGGTTTAAAACTACAACTATCATCGATCCATATCTCAAAAACTACAAAAGCTACAGGGAAAAGGAATACATTGTTGGAATCCTGGCAAAATTTTATTGCGGAAACTGTAAAAAAAAAAAAAAAAAAAAAAATTAAAAAAATAATCATATCTCAAAAACTACAATAGCTACAGCGAAAAGGAATACATTTTTGGAATCCTGGTAAAATTTTAGATAGGAAAATGTAAAAAAAATAAAAAAATAAAAAAAATTATTATTGCCTATTTTTGTTGAGGAGCATGGGGGCACAGTATAATATATATATAATAAAATATATATATATATATATATATATATATATATATATATATATATATATATATATATATATATATATATATTAATATATATATATATATAATATTATATATATATATACATATATATATATATTATATATATATATATAATATATATATATATATACTATATATATATATATATATATATATAATATATATATAGTATATATATTATATATATATATATATATTATATATTTGTAAAGGTGTACACGGCAATGTAGCGGGCGCTCGAGCCGACGGGGAACACAGAGGGGGGACGTTTTCATACCCGTAGGGGAGGGGCGAGGAGGAACCCCCCGTACACCCAAATATTCAAAGAGCTGGGGTTCCGCGAGACCCTCCCCGGAGGGGCGGAATTATTCCTACCCCGTAGTTCCCCGAGAAGGCGAGAGACCCCGACTCCTTGCATCTTTGGTGCGGTATACCTTTGGGGTATTCTTTAGCTAAAAAAAAAAAAAAGCAAAAATTTAATAGAAAGTCTATTTATTTTAACGGAGTAACCAATAAAGGTCTCTAAATAGGCTCTTCTAATCATATTCCTATAATTATTAAACAATAATTTTTTATTTTTTATTTTTTTTTTACATTTTCCTATCTAAAACTTTACCAGGATATCCAAAAAATGTATTCCGTTTTCGCTGCTAGCTATTGTAGTTTTTTGATATATATATATAATATATATATATATATATATATATA
>JABUQX010100989.1:0-22500 GCA_015478945.1 Trachelipus rathkii | reverse complement strand
GTATCGGTATATATGTATATATATATAGTAGTATTATCTTTAACTAATTATTATATATATATATATATATATTAGTTATATATATATTATATTATAGTATATATATATATATTATAATATATATATATATAAATATATATAAAATGTAAAAAAACATAAAATAAAATAAAAAAAATAAAAATTGGCTATTTTTTTTTTCGGAGTAATAGCATAGTTTATAATATATATTATTTATATTATATTATAGGGTGAGAGTTATGGGTATATTGCGCGTGAGGTAATATACTCTATGGTTGATAGGTAATTAGCTATAGTATACGTATCGGTTCCGGTGATATTTATAATCTATATAGTATTAGTAAGTATATATAGTAATAGGTAGTTATTATGTATTTATAGTTAGTAAGTAGAGTATAATATTGTAAAGTATTAATGGACGTTGTAGGGCACCCCCCGAGCCGACGGAATCACGAGGGGGGGAAGTGTTCATCCCCGTAGGGATGGGCGGCAGGAAACCCCGCTTCGCACAACAAATACCAAAGACGGGTTCCGGAACCCTCCCGAGCGGGGGAATTAGTCCTACCCGTAGTTCCCTGGAAAGAGGACCCGACTCCTGCCATCGGTCGGTTACCTTTGGGTATTCTTTTAGTTAAAAAGCAAAATTATAAGAAGTCGATTTATTCTTTAAAGAATTAATAAAAAAAGTCTCCCTATATAGGCCCTCTGCTAGATCATTTACTATAATTATTAACATATTTTATTATTTTTTTTAACATTCTTCGTATCCTAAAATTTTACAAGCATTAAAAAATATATTCCTTTCGTTAATCTATTGTCCGCTATTTTAAAGGTAATATATTATAATATTTTATCTCTTTATCTTCTATTTAATTTATCTCCCTCGCCCACCGGACAACTATGCGGTGGACCACAGCAATTCCAAGACAACGTATCTCCTAGTCTATTCCGCATGGTTTAGCCTGTTCTAGTATTCTCTGATGACATTAGTGGATTGAGCACAGGTATTTTTGTTTTTAAGTGAATATTCCCGTCAACATAATACCAAAAAAACCCCCCTCACAAAATCCGCTCATAATGAATTTATTCTTATATTATTCACACATCAAATGTTCTCCCTCACTTCTTACCACTACTCACATAACCTCCTTTACCTCTATAGGTAACCATAACTCATTACTGTGTCTCAAATCACTTTTCTCGGGTCTCCCACCATAGATACCCACACACTCACCACTATACAATCGCTTAACCCGAACCTTTTGTTCTACCAGTACATTTGTCCAGAGGCTGTTACAATAGACACAATACCTATCTCATATTCTTTCATATTACTTACTCTCAAATGACTATCCTATTACTATGATCGCATCCATTCAAGCAAATCTCTAATATATATATATATATATATATAGTTACTATACCTTCAAGTGAATATTCATTTCATACCAATATTTATTAATATATTATTCTCACATATACCTAACATATTCCTATCACTAGAATTTGTCTACATATAATTTTGATTAAAGAGTGGTTGTAGAATTGAAAACAGTGTTGTATTTTATTTCAATACTATAATATATATTCTTACTCAAACATTTCAAGCCTTCATTTAAAATTTTATTGTAAATTTTAACATTAAATTGTATTATTACAAATATATAATATACCTTTAATCATATAATAAAAAACAACCTTAGCACTCAAATACTTATTCCCTTTAATTTACTAATTCTAACCATAGTAATTATAATTGCTCCAGATACACTAATTAATACTACCTACTCGGCATCATCATTGCCCTTTCATTTCCTAAATCATCAAAGATTAATCCTATAGTTATTAAATATTAATACTCAAGGACCCATTGTAACCCACTGTGTTATCACCACATATCTACAGTAGCTACAAACTCACTACACGAGGATTATTTCATCACTTCACATACCTATAACTACTTAAACTACTTAATATTCAAGTTTAACTTATATTCAAACCTATATTCAATTTATACACACCTCTGCCAATAACTACTACTACCAATCCTCTATGACACTCTTACTATAAATATAACAAGAATTCTCCACGAATAAATACCATAAAATCATATCTATAGTAGCCATGATAATATGATAGGGAACCACTCTCAACTCTTACTTTATCCTATTCTCAACTATAATTACTACCCCACCCCTCCACCCCCTATATCCTAACACCATCACCCTTGCTAACCACCCTCACCAATTCATATATTTTCATTCATAAATACACCCATCCATTATATACTAAATTGATAATATTATAACTCAAAAACATAACACATTCCCTGTACCTCTAACTCCGCTATTTAATATTTAAACCAATCGCATTAATATTCAAACTCCAGTATATTTCTTTACCAAGGCATTCACTATCGTATAATATATACTATTAACTTATTGATGACCATTCAGTAAAGCTTTAACCTACTCATAATCACACTTTGGAACCTTAAGGACTTCATCCCCGTTATTTCAATCTCTACTTTATTACATCACCGCAACTAAAAATCGATGAACGCCTTTATTCACTCCTTTAATACTCTCACTCGAAACCCCACAGGTCTACATTATGTCATAAATATCACTTACCAAAAACATAGTGTTGAATCATTTTTCTTCTACTCTCATATATATAACTAGCAAAATCACGAATCTATCTAAAATAATATTTTTTCTACGATTAAATTTCAGATATGATGTAAAAATAATAAATAACCATACAATAACTTATTACTACTACTACTATAAAAATAATCTAAAATCATTCAAGTTTAAACTCAGAAATAGATTTCAAATATTGTATGATTTAAATTTTTTCCCATTCAAAATCATTTATTCTTTACTAAAATTTCACTCAAATAGATATAATGAATTTTCTAAATATAGATATCTATAAGTATAACTCCACACGTAATTTAATATTGTTCTTACTTTATAACCAATATTTATATTCTTATATACACGAAATGTTATTGAGTATTGTGCTTTTATGAGCTATTTCATATATATATAATATATATAATATATATAATATATACATAATATATAATATATATTATAATATTATTATATATAATATAATTAAATATAATATATATATATTATATATAATTAATATTATATATATTTATATATATTATAATATAGAATTATATATATTAATAATTAATATATATATATATAAATATATCTCACCTATACCTAAAATATATATATATAATATAACACTTTATTATAAACCACGTAGCAAATGAAAAGTGCATAGAGATTGGTTTGAAAGTTTGATTTTGATGATGATTCGTAAACCAGAATAAAATTAAAGGAAATTAATTATTTATAAAAAATAAACCATTTCTTTCTTTTAGAGAGCCTTCACAGACATCCCTATCCCTTATATATATATATATATGTGTGTGTGTGTGTGTGGTGATAAGTGATGTATAATATTATATTATGATGTGTGGTGTGTAATTATAGGTATGTAATATGTATAGTGGTATTGTGGTTTTATTATGAGTTAGTGTGAGTAGTTAGTGTGTGTGCGCGCGGCCGTGTGTGGTGTGTTAGTTGTGTCGTAGTTGAGTGATTAGTAGTAGTAGTATATTTTTGTGTAATGAGTGTGTATACACCAGCAAAGTAAAATGTATATATATAAATATATATAGTCGTGATGTTGATAAGTGAAGTAGTGTGTGTAGTCACAATACTCCCAGTATGCTTCTGAGTATAAATGTGATAAATTTTTAAACTGAGCTTGGAGCTAATATAAAATAACCGTGAGTGAAAAGTAAAAGTAAATTAGTGAATCATTACTTTGTGATAATGAATACTAAGAGCCGTAGACCAATAATAAAAAAAAAAGATAATATATAATTATTGTACTCCTTAACCACACGATTCTTCTAATTATTATATTACCAATAAGCAATCTATCTGATTTTCCATTGAATATAAGAATTAATACAAGGATACAATAAATAATATTTATAGATAAAATATTTGCTATTTTACCCTTTTGAGTAATTTGCTAAATGTATGGTGAATACTATAGTTATTTAATTTATTATATAATATTATATTATTTATAATAATATATATTATTATTATTATTATCTATTTTTACAATCATATTTTATGTTTTATTTATTATTAGTTATCGAATATTATTTAATTATTTATAATAAATATTATAATATATTTATAATAATTATAATTTAGATTTCAGACCTAGTCATAGGCGATAAAGAAATAAGAAAACTATCAAAGAAAACCTATATAAACTTAAGTACTCGGAATGTTCGTTTTTCTTGAGCGATTATTACGTGTGATAGTTTAATGTGAAGATAATAATAATTAGAAACATAATAATTATATATTATAAATTATAATAATATTACTTGTGGCAATAAAATTATAAGTAAGTATGTATAAGTCTTATGATACATTAATATCAAATCACACAAATAGATACGAAGGCTCGAAGTCACAATATAACCGAATACGGTATAGCTAATGTCAGCATCAGGTAGCAACGTTAATCAAATATCCACCCACCACCCCACTGCCGACCACGGCGCACACATGCCACCCCATCGCGCCCACCACGCGCTCCATCCCCCATCCGCGTCAAATATTACTGCCAAAATAAAATAGCTATTGAGAGTTTCCTATATAACGAATCCACCCAACACCAACCACTCTACCCTCTACACCCTAACCACCACACCCAACAACCCTACACCCCTAACCCTAACCTAACCCCAACCTAACCTAACCTAACCTAACCCGTATAGCAAATATAAGTGCGCAGAGCAGCTGACACACCGACCTACACACTTAATAACAATAAATCCAACCGGGTAACGTCTTCCGAGAACCCTAATAAGCGCGTAACCTAGACCGAGAATCTACTCATCAAACCTGAAACCTAGATAGTCCTCTAATCGCAAATGAACGGCTGTAACCCCCCTCCTTGCCCCTCTCCACCAGCGCCTAAAGCGACATATAACGCATTGGCTGCCGCGGGACTAATTTCTGTTATAGCGTGTGAAGAATAATTAGTAATTGTCTAGTAGAACGGATCCATATCTATTATTCTTATACCGCACAAATAATAATAATATCATGGCGATCTACCATTATGGAATAGCGATCTATACCTCCTCCTCTAGCATATAGAGGCGTACGAGCGCACCAAGAACACTTTTATCTATTTTAATTTATTTGTATAACAACTCTGACTATTATCAAGAATATTTAAAACATTTGCTGACATACAGATCTCTATGCTGTTCTTCACAAATGCATATTACTACAATTAGTCTTAATGTTATATAATGTATCAATCCATATATATCTATGTTAATTTATATAACACTTACTATCTATATTAACAATTTGCATAACACATTGGCGCCATACACCTCCATGCACTCAATTCCCGACTATGTACTCTCTCTTTTATCCCAGATTTCTGGTTAACCCTGTCTTAGATTTTTTAATTTACATAGTTAGTATATGTAGTCTTTTAGTATCTATATATATACTATTATCCAAACTGAATTTTCTCGTTACTTTCTTATATATAATACTAATATTTATAATTATTTTAATAAAGCTTATTATAATATAATAATTAGAACTATAAAAATAAATCAAAAGTGAAGGTAAGAATAACATTCAATATAAGCGGCTCTATCTATAATATGCTAATTTAACTAGTACATGACATTATGACTAAGTATAGGCTATTTTCAAATTTTAAAATAATCATAATAAAATAAGATATCTATTTACTAATCAATCTATCTAGTCAAATCCAAGTCTAAAATTATATTCCAATCGATAAGAAATGTTAAACACATAACAACAGCGTAGTAATAAATAAAATAATAACCATAAGAACGCTGACAGTCTCCGTTCTCACATAAATAAATACTCAAAATCCTTTAAGATGATGATGGATATATAGATATGTATTATTAAATTACACTTTGATAGATTTTATAGATTTGTATGATTATGGATGAATTGAATAGTAATGAAAATGATGATGATAATAATGATAATAATTAAATTAACTAATAATAATCAATAAAAATAATATAACAATTAAATTCTCCAACAATCAATTAAAATAATAAATTAAATAAAAATTAATAATATATAAATAATAATAATAATTAATAATAAATAATAATAATAATAATATACTAATAATAATAATAATTATAATAGATATTAGTTATACGATCTGCATTATAACAATAATTTAATGTAAAAAAATAGTTAGTCACTAGCAAATGGTTTCTTTCACTGAGTTATTAACAAATATATTTATTGTTTTGCCCAGGAGCATCACTGTGTTGAGAGAGAGAGAGGAAGAGAGAGAGAGAGAGAGAGAAGAGTGAGAGATAGGTCAGAGTGTGATTCAAGAGGAAGTCATGAGTAGAGAGATGGAATAAGATAGAAGTGAAGAAATTCGACACGAGAGGGAAATCGAAGAGAGGAAAGAAGAGAGTTATCATTTGGAGAGAGAGATGAATAAGATAGATTAGAGATAGATAGATAATAGAGAGAGAGAGAGGAAGAGAGAAGAGAGACAGAAAGAAGAGAGAGAGAAGATCACCAAGAGAGAGGAAGAGAAGAGAGATGAGAGAGAGATGAGATAGAGAGAGAGAGAGAGAGAACGAAGAGAGTTACCTAATAATCATTTATGGAACGGATATTATATAAATATGCTTCTAAAACAATTTAATCTTAAATATTTAGCCATAAAAACAAAATTGATTTCACAACTTTTTTTTTTTTTTTTTTTTTTTTTCATTATTAGAAAAAAAGTAAAAAAAATGAATAAAAAAAGAAAAAAAAAGTTGCTAATAAAAAAAAATAAACAATAAAATAAAATATAAGCAATAAAAAATGCAAATTAAAAAAATTTTAAAATATTAAATTTCTAATTTAATTATCGTAAAATTTAAATTAAATAATGATACATCAATTACCATAATTTTTTTATTTTTATTTTTTATTTTTTTTTCTTTATTTTTTATTTTTTTTTTTTTATGCTTTCAATTTTGAAGGTTAACAAGCTCATAATAATTACTGTTTCAAATACATATTGTAATTTTTTTTTTGTTAAAAAAAAGAAATAATAATATTTTTTAGTATTACTATTTTTAATACTTAAAATAAAAAATGTTAAAATATAATTTAAAAGTCATGTAGATCTTATTTTATAGTAATAGTTTGAAGGTTTTGAAGTATATAAAGTTATATATATATAATTATGTATATATTATATATATATAATATAATATATGATATTATGGTAATATAAAGTGTACTTTATATATATATTAATTATATACATATATATATTATTATAATAAATAAAATTATTAGAACATAAAAAAACTTTGTTTATAAAAAGAAATTATATAATAGAAATATTTTAATAATAATATATATAAATATTCTTATTATATTATATATATTATATAAATATATATAATATAAAATACTATATATAATATATAATATATAATATTATATAATAATATATATATATATATATAATATAATATATATATATAAATATATATATCATATATATAATATATATATAATATATATATAATATTATAATATATAATCATATAATAATATATATATATATAACATATATATATATAATATTATATATAATATATATAATATAATACATATATAATATAATATAGACTGCAGAGAGAGAGAAGAATTGAGAGGGATAGGTCTGTCCTTTCGGCCAGTAGGCGGAACTACGGAAAATTACTTACAGTGAGTATTAAGATGTCACCGTTCATGCAGACTATAGAAGTCATACGCGGAAGACTTATAAGATGCACCTTTAAATTCAAGGGAAAGAGATACTACTTCTATCAGGTCATATTCTCCGCAAAGGGACACCCGGAAGGAAAAAAGACAGTTCAGAAAATCTGGAGAGCATTCTGGAACCGAAAGAAAGAGGAAGTTTGGGTTTCTATGAATATATTCAATGCAGAGTGGGAAGGGAAAGAGAAGTATGTGAAAATAGTAGACATATGGAGCAGAGATAAGCAAATTGAAGAGAGATGTTAATAATTCTTGTCTGGAGGAAGGGAAGATGATCAGAATTGGCTTTCCATCAAGGACTCACATAAGGTTCACAGTATAGATGAAACCCAATTTTACAGAGGATTCACCAGAATCTATTATAGCCTATATATAGTATCGGTCTGATAGATAGTAGACTAATAAGGAATGGTAAGTAATTACCTGAAGTACAAATGGATTCGATCAATTGATGTTGTGATGGACCTGGTTGTAAATTACATGTGTGAACGCAGGCTAAACTAGAATAAAGAAAAGAAATGTGATTTAAAATGTGGAATCACAGAAGCAGTGTTGACCAAAAAGGAAATATTTGAAAAAAATAAGTGGGTAGTCTAAACAAATTTAGAAGGAGTTGAGAGATTGGGGAATAAAAAAACGGCCTGAAGAAGCGAGGAGTTATCCATGATGAACTCCTAAGCCAAAATGTATGCGTAGAGGAACTATAGAATAAGAAAAAACGCTACACAAAGTGTGACTATATGTAAGTGAATGATGGCAATAAAGGAAAACAGTATATTTGAGAAGGTGGCGAAAATAATTAGTAAATGGATGAAAAACAAAAGGGCTCAGTTATAGTGAGAGCAAGATAGATAATAGCATGAGATTAGAGCGTTTAAAAGAAGAGTACAAGAAAGCTGCAAAAGAAGAGCGAAAGAAATGATGGAAGATGGGAAGGCTAAGAGAAGAAATTTTGACTGCAAAAAATAATTCGATATACAAAAAGGAAGGTGTGGAACATCAAGGATAAGCAAGGAGAAAGTTATAGTATATCAGATAGACTACAAACAAAGAGAATGGACGATACTTCAGATAACTCCTAATGAGATTAGTGAAACATGGGACTATAGAGGCATGAAGCAGGGAAAGATGTTAGAGGAAGAAGATAGAAGGAAGAAGTCACTATGGAAAAATTAGAGGTGCTCTAAAAGGGATAGAAAAATCGGTAAGGCACCAGTGGAAGTAGTTGATACCCATATGAATCTGATAAAAGAGGAGGCGAAGAAATGAAAGGCAGTAATTTTGAAACGGTTTTATATTGTGAACCGAGAGAGAGTTGTACCAGGAGGATGTCGGCGAAAGTGAATATTATAGTGTCCAATGTATATAAGGAAAAAAAGGATACAGAGACTGTAAATATTACAGGAGTATACTACCCTTGTGAACCACTTTGCTAAAGCATATGAGAGGAATACTAGAGGAAACGGTGAGAATAGTAGTAGAGCCCAGGACTAGGGGAAGCAGCAATGCAATAAATATTAAGATAAGAACAGATAGCTACGACGATCTCTATATCGCTCTGCAAGAAGTATTGCTTTTTGAAAAAAAGTTATGGGAAAATACAACAAAAATCAATAATGTAGTAGCTTTCATAGATCTGAGAAAGCTTTCGATTCAGTGCCTAGAAACTGTGGAAAGTGTTGGAGAGAGAATATGCCCAGTGGGTAGAAAATTCCGCAGCGGAGATTTATTGATTCGTATAGGAATAGTAAAATGTTAAGTTAAGAATAGAATAATGAGAAGTAAGATGGTCGAGGTAGAGCAGATTAGCAAGAGCGATGATAGTCACAATTTTGTTTGCATCGTTATCGGATGTAGTGAAAAAGAAGGTAGAGAGTTATTGAATTTTGACCAGGTGTGAATTTTTGGCCAAATCGGAATGACTTGGCGTTTGACTAAGCGAAGACGAGACAGATTAGAGAGTAAGATATGTTTTGGAAATTAGGCTTAGAGAGGCCGTTTGACTTAATGACACAGAAAAACGGAGATCATAAGCGTCAATAGAAAAGAAGACGAGAAACCTGAGAATAAGAAGAATGAGAAACAGATATGATATGCGAGAATGCTAGTATTGTGGAGGAATATTTGAAGAGAGGGATGAAAATTGCAAGAAATCACAATTAGATTAGCCTCATATGGGCGAAGCGTAAGAGCAGTTTATCCCATAGAAAAATAGACAAATGAGTGGAGTAGAAAAGTGAATCAGTAATATGATGAGGGTGTGATTAATACACCGATTTTACTAATATGCTGGCAAGAGTAATGATCGATGTACGACCACAAGAGAGGATTAGTAATTAAATACATTCGGCGAGATGTCGTTTTAGAGAGAGAATGGGTAATTACACAGAAAAGAGACAGACAGTGAGAAAACAGAAAGAATAAGACTAAGTGAGTGTAGAGCGTTGAAGCTATAATTGAATAAGCATGGATGCAAGCAGATTGAGTGGTTGACACCTAGAGAGAATATGCAAGATGCGAGAGCGGCCAAGGAAGAAGGTATGAGCGACAGGAAGTAACAGCAAGAGAAGACCTAACAAATGTGAAGTCCCGGATGAGACTCATTGAGGAAGCATGGAATTGCCTTCTTACGCAGAGAAGCTGAGTTGAAAGATGGAAGGCTTGGAGGATAGAGGAAATTCAAAGATGCTGGCCCCCATTGATAGTCTCTACCCTTCCTGGAGCGGAGTGTAAATTGCAATTAATTAATAAATAATAATTAAACATAATAATAATAATAAAATAATAATAATAATAATAATATATAATTAATAAATAATAATAAATTATATTAATCAATAATAATAATAATTAATAATAATAATAATAATAATAATAATAATAAGAATAATAATAATAAATAATAATAAATTATAAATAATAATTAATAATAATAATAATAATAATAATAATAATAATAATAATAATAATAATAATAATAATAATAATAATAATAATAATAATAATAATAATAATAATATATATAAATAATAATTAAATAATAATAATAATTAATAATGAAAATAATATAATAATAATAAAATAATAATAATAATAATAATAAGTAATATAATAACTAAAATAATAATAATAAGTAATGTTGTTTTAATAATAAATAATAATTAATAATTAATAATATTAATAATAATAATAATAATAATAATAATAATAAATAATTTAATAATAATAATAATAATAATAATAATAATAATATAGAAGCGTTAACAAAAGTGTAAATATTAAAAATGTCAACAACAATAGAGTCATAAATTTATTGTCCTTTGTTATTATCAACAACCGTAAAAACTTCATACCAACTATAATAATAATAATAATAATAATAATAATAATAATAATAATAATAATAATAATAATAATAATAATAATAATAATAATAATAATAATAATAATAATAATAATAATAATAATAATAAATAATAATAATTTATATATATTACCAATACTATTTTAATAATAATAATAAGAACAATAATAATAAATAATAATAATTAAATGAAATAATAATTAATAATAATAATTATATAATAAAAATATAAAAAAATAATAATTTGGGAATAAATAATAATATTAATTTCTAATCAAGAAAATAAAACTAAAGAAAATATATAAAATAACTAACAATAAATAATATATATTCCACCAATGATAAAAATAAAATAATAATAATAATAATAACCTCATATTAATAATAAACTCAACTAGAAACTTTTCCCCCTACTGTTTCTTTGTTTATCTTATATATAAAATTCTCCTTTGATATTGTAGGACAATTATAAGCAATCTATGCTTGTTATACAGGTCGTTTCTGCAACCCTTCTGTAAGAAAGGTTCCCTGATAGTTCCTACAACCCCCAAATACTGTAAGATATATTAGGGTTGGCCGTTGTGTGGTGTTGTTCGGTGATGTACCGTATGGTGCAAGAAATTTGAGATACTCAATTAACTCTAAGATATAATGTCTTTCTTCATAGATACGAATGACCTTTCTTCCTTTGGAAATATGAACCTTTTTTTTTTTTTATCTGTGCCCTTGACCCTAAATTATAATAAAAAACGGCATGGAGATTAATTATTAAAAGTTACTGGAAATTTATTTTTCAGTACATTTTATGTACTTTTAATTTATTGATAAAAGGGCTACAATACTTTCATGTACTTTTAATTGATTACATATCTAAGTTCTCTAGAACTTTCACGTTCATTTCTTTAATTCAGAGTAAAAATCTTTTAATACATTTCACATAATTTCAATTGTTTAAAGAATTAAAGTGCTTTTCATTTACTCTTTAATTTATAAAGAGTTAAAGTGCTTCAGAACTTTTCAGTACTTTTTATTGATTTAAAGTTAAAACTCTTCAGTACATTTCACCTTTTAATTGATTAAGTGTTAATGTGATTCCGGACTTTTCACTTATTCTTTAATTGATAAAGAGTTAAAGTGCTTCAGTACTTTTTAGTACTTTTTATTGATTAAAAGTTCTTGCTCTTCAACATTTCACTTTTTAATTGATTTAAGTTAATGTGATTTCGTACTTTTCTTATACCCTTAAGTGATAAAGAGTTAAAGTGCTTGAGTACTTTTCAGCACTTTTTATTGATTTGAAGCACTTTAGTACATTTCACATTTTAATTTATTAACATTTAAAGTGTTTTGATATTTTCAGGTACCTAAATTGGTTAATGATCTTTAATATTTTTCATGAACTTTGAATTGATTAAGAGTTGCAGTGATTCAGTACTTTTTACGTATTTTTAGCTGATTAAGAGGTAAAGTGCTTTTATTAGTTTTAACACTTTTAATTGATTAAAGTGTAACAGTACTTTTCACGCATTTCTAAGTGACAAAGAGGTAAAGTTCTTCAGTACTTTTCACTTACTTTTAATTGACTGGGAATTAAAGTGGATCAGTAATTTCCACGCCCATTTCAATTTAGAGCTAAAGTGCTTCAGTACTTTTCACGTATTTTTAACTGATTAAGAACTAAAGTGCTTCACTACTTTTGACGTATGTTCATTGATTAAAGTATTACAGTATTTTCACGTACTTTTAATTAGCCTCAATACTCTTCACGTAGTTCCAATTGACAAAGGGTTAAATGCTTTAGTTATTTTCACGTACTTTTTATTTAGTTAATAGTTAAAGTGCTTCAGTGCTTTTCACGTTTTTATAATTATAAATGTATACTATATATACTAATATATATATATATATATATATATAGTTTATAGCGGGTATCAATATAGTATGTTACATATAACTTGATATAATTTATTATAAATTTATATATATTGGTGACGGCATAATATTATAGGACTTATGTATAATTATAAGGGTACTAGGTTAGTGCACACTAACATCCACGTTTCTCATATTCAAAAATGATACTATCCGCTTTCCTCAAAAAAATTAATGCGCGATGGCGGATGTGGATGAGATTGCGGGATACATAAAAATGATGCGTATATCCGCATATGCGAATGCGGATGCGGATATCCGCTACACCTCTAATAAATATATAAAAGCTATTTTCAAGAGTGACTACCACCATTGCACTCGAACTTAGCATTGTATAGAGAACAAAAAACAAAAAACAAAAAACTGAAAAGCCATCAAAAAATCACAATATGATTTGGAGGAACAACCTTAAGTCGTAAGATTGTATATCTCTAGGGCTTTCATAGCTAAAATATTAAAAGGGGGATGAGGGGGAACCAAGGAGTGACGTTTCGACTCTAGCTTGAATCCTCATCAGGCGTCTGAAGAGGACTCAAGCTAGGGATGAAACGTCACTCCTTGGGCCCCCTCCCCCTTTCCACTTTTAATATTCTCTATTAAAATGTTATATTTTTTTTTTTTTACTCTCTTTTTTATTTAGTTTTTTTGCTTTAATATATATTAGTATATATTATATATATATATATATATATAGTGATATATATATAGTGTTTATATATATATAAGTGAGTATATATATCTACTATATATATAAATATATAATATAAATATAAATAATTAATATATATATAATAATATATATATAATATAAATTATATAATCAATATAAGATATAAATAATAATAACTATATCCATTATATCATTTACTCACTAGTATATTATATATATACTATATAATTCTAATTATATACTATATATATTATATTATATATATATATATATATTATTATATATATATATAGTGAGCGTATACTATTATACATATGGAATAACGTATATATATTAGTATATTATTAATATCTACTAAGTATATTTCATTTATCTAATATATTAATATATTAATTATAGTACGCCGATTATAATATACGGATAACTGTTATATATGGGACAGCAAGTGCTCACGGGGCCAATGAGGCGGTGGGCGGTGTGCACTCGGCCGGAAAGAAATAGTATAGTGAATGCAGAACGAATTGAGTATGTCTTAGATACCCCTAGGACTTATGATGAGATCAGATAGCATAGATCAGATAGATAGATAGATAGAATAGATGATAGTAGATAGATAGATAGATAGATAGATAGATAGATAGATAGATAGATACGATAGATACGATAGATAGATAGACAAGACACTTGAGTGAGAAATGAAAGTTTCATGAAAATTTGCTATAATTTATCTTCTCTTTGTAATAAAATTAAAATGTCCGTTATTCTCGGCGGATGACTACCACCGTGTGTGTAAAGCTCATTATCCTATGGCAGACAACACCGCATTAAGCTGTGAGAGTGTGTTTACGACTTTGGAGTGTCCAAATTTGGAAGTGCTGGTGTGATACCATTTACATTCATGGTCGGTGTGGGCGGTGTAACCCTATTTGTGTGGGTTTAATTTTTAAAACATTACATACTGAAGTGTCCAATTTGTTGATGTCGATCTTTTTTGTGGTGATCTGTGTTTTTTTCTTCGCTTTTTTTTTGTATATATGAGATTGAACTTGACACAAGAAAACGTCGTTTACATCATATTTAACGCTTTTTGTTCTTTGATCTCTGTCGCGTAAAGAACCGCCACGCAGTGTTTCTAAATACACTTGCTGATTTCGTTGAGATAGCTTTTTTGCTCAATATTTGGGTAGTCGTCTAAATTTGCGTTTAAGTAAAATTTAATGACTTCTAATTGCCGCATTTAATAAAGGTTGTGTGATAGTTCACTTTTTAAATCATCTCATTACTTAAATTTGCTTACTTCTTGCTAATTATCATAGTTGTTAGGTCTTCAGTACAGTTGTGCCATGCTTATTGTAGTATGTACTACTACCTATAATATATATATATAATATTAAGTATATATGGAGTAAGTGTGATATATAGTAGGTATAAATTATACTGCCTATTTAATAGTATAAATATATAGTGGTGTATAAGCCTAATATATACAGTAGTGATCATAATGTATATATGGTGTAATGTATATAAAAGCTCGACCACTACTGCACATTGTACACATGAATAATAAAATTATATAGTTGATATTATAGTATTTATCGCTAACTAGGGGTATAAAGTGAGTGTGGAGTGAGAGCGTGAGTGAATATATTATATCCATATTCAAATACTACGTATATATAGTAATAACTAATGTAGGAGATAGAGGTGTGGAGTCATATCAGTATAAGTAGGTACCCAGTCCTACCTCACTCATAAATATTGAAAGCGACTTAGTAATTATACCCGGCGTGAGTGATGCATTATCTATATCTGTGTAGTAGAAGCATACATCAACAGCTAATAGTATCATACTCATCCTCTTTATATACAATAAGTGATAAGCCAATCATATCTCTACAGTATACCTACATGATCTACTACTATATATATATATGATTTTGTAGGAGCTTGGACCAGTACTTACCTATATATACTACTATAGCCCTTCGAGTATAGAATTAGACAGAATTAGGTATAAGTATAATATAGTTTATGAGGTATATAAGTAGATAGAAAAGCTTTCATCTCTTATCTAATAAGACCTGTCCAGAACAAAAACTTTATTTTATTTTCGATTAATTTTAACGAAACAATATAGGTATTTTAATGCTTTTGCCCGTTTCTCTATACCGTATACCCTCATTTCCGAACCCTATTTTTGTATGATTTATTTACTCTCATGAATATCATACATAAATTCTATATCACGTAACATAGGTTATGAACCTGCTCAGATTTATCTTCTAGGAGTACTATAATTTAAGGTACTCATGAAATTAAGTCTTACTGTGAATCGAAATAACCTATTTATAATTAAGCGGGCTTGAAGTTACACCAGTTTTATCGTAATACCAATTTACTAGCTTCTAGTATAATACGTAATAAGTAATGAATTTATACCTCTGCCTTACTTGTAATTGATATACTACTATTTAATACCTAATACATTAAAAGTGGCTCAAGCTATTCAACTGTTAAGAGTCGAATAACAGACGTCGAATAATATATGAGTGAGTAGATTTCATATGCTATACAATTACGAGTAGTTTACTCTAGATAAATTGAATTCATTCACTGATTTGCCTATTTTTACTTGTAATTGTAGGTGTCTTCACTATATACTGTTATACAATTATCATATTTATCAATATACCCATACATAACTATATATACTTTGCTTGTGTGAATACTCATTCGTTATCAATTGTTGATTATCTTATATTTTTTACCCATATTGTCCTAAGTCATCTCTTTTTTAGTCCATTTGAAACTAGATTTTTACTCCCTAAGCTCCATCATATAAATACATTGGCAGTAGTGAGTAGATTATGATTTATTTATTCAGTAAAGCGAGTATATCATATCGAGCATAGGACAATAGCACTTCCAACTTGAGTTATTTGCGTTCCTTTGGCATTATGTCAAGTAGATTAGTAGAGTGTACAATTGAAATTCGTGAGTATTTGGCGTACGAGCGCAGGACTGATGTCACATAAACCACTCAGTATTATTACTATAATAGTCCATTGCTACTTTATAGTGATTTATATACTCATAGTTCCCACTTATTTTAAAAGTCGCGAATTATGCCTCTCATAGAGACATACTCCTTGATAGTCATTTACGTGTACGCTACGGTACTGGAAAATACTATGCGAAAGTTATTCAGGGGGGGTGCCTATTTGAGTGTCCACTCCATTTTATATTAAATAGAAACATTATTTATTGATCATAAATGAGCCTTTCAATTTCAACGTTGATCCTCTAATTTATTTCCATGAAACTGGAACTTCATCATACCGCTCATCTGGACGGGTAAAGCTAACTTTGAGACAGGTTCGATATAATCCTTTTATACGTGGTTAAAAGTTTCGGGTCTTACATCTCAAATAATTAACTTCATAGAGAGCTTCTAGGGTCGGAGTTTTATGGGGTGGAGTGGGGGGAATACCTCTTATCCCAGAGGTAAAGTTCTCAGGCTGCAAATTAATCAAGCCATGAATGTAATTAGTTGATAAACTTCCTCTCTCATTTTATATTTTAATGAAGTAGTTGAAGCATGGCGATACTAATAAGAACAATATCACCGTCAATTAATTCTGAATTTTTTTAAAGGAGGCACAATAATCAGAGATATATAAATTCTCAATCTAATTCAAAACTGGCTCATACTTGAGGTATATGTCTCACACCTCAGTAATACCTTACAACTTTCAATTTCCTACATTCACTACTAAATATCATCTTTCTTCCATAATAGGAGAACTTCTTCAAAAACGGGAGTGAAGGAGGAAGATCCCTTACCTCTAATTATTAGAGGATTAAGGTAAGTTTCATTTATACTTTATTATACAATACCACTTCAAAAGGGTAGTGGCTCTTTCACTAAAAGGAAACAATACTTTTCTTACTACCTCTGGGTAAACTAGCTCTCCCGTATTCATAATAATCTATAAATGTACCAAATACTTTTACGATATAACATACAATTATCTGACTTCTTTTCAATTATCTCAGTTGGAGTGACGTTCCAGTCGAATTTTGCAACATAGAAGAACCTGGTTTACATAGCAGTATGGAATCAATCTAAAGATAATATACCTCTTACCCTAGGACAGGAGGGAACTAACCGGCTCACTATTTACAAGGATTAAAAACTCCCCATGAAAATAGAACATTGCGAGAAAAAAAGTTGGATGATGACAAGGGACAATGCCATATCTGAGTGAAGTAGGTACCAATGTAGTATCTAGATCATTATGTCCGTTCGTGCTCCGCTCAACGTGTCACTCCCCACAGCTCACGTGAATTATTCAAGTCAGCTGAAATATGGGGAACATTATACAATATAAAATAGACCCACACAGAACTTATAAACATAACCTATTCGTCAAATACTAGTATACACACTCCCCCTTTTCCTATTATTCTCGCATCTCATGTAACTCCATCTCATCAAATGTGACCAAAATTGCGCTCGCCACTTGACAAATAACATATCTATATATTCCCCCGGTTTCCTCTGGAGTTTCTGGCCGAGCTCTCTGGTCCTTTGTATATTACACCTAATATTCTCTTTAAACAAGATTATTGTTAAATTGCGATTTTCCTCGTAGTCCAAAGAAGATTTTACGAATGATATAAGTGCGACTGACTAGTTTACAGACAGAAGAGATAATAGAGTAAAAAAGGTTAGCTAGACTGTATTAGTTTAGTTCAATCTTTATATAGAGTTAATATTTACTGATGGACACTCCATATTCCAGCTTTCACACATTAAATTCCTTGATCCACCTCACTAAATATAATACTCACTAATAATTTTGCTAAAGGCACTCAAATATTATAAACTATAAATCATTTTACTAGTACATGTTCGTTGTCATCTGTTATTTTAGAACTATGGTGGATCTCTAATAGGTATAAGGAGTAATATCATTATTTAGCTTATAGGCCCTTTAATAATATATATTTAGTGCATACTTTGTAGCCATAATAACTTCAGGACACATAAATTTATATAGTTGTAATATACATACCATATTGGTGACAACGCTTATAATCAGATAAATATTCTATTCAGTATTTAATATATATACTAATTTATTATTATAAATTCAGTATAGAAGAAAATACAAGTCACATAGTACGTACCTATATGTACGACTCATAGATATAATAAATTTCGTGCTGCTTATGCTCAATTTACCTTCTTTTTAATAGAACCCCTAGGTACTTGGTACTCTCAGACCCTTCTTTTGTAATGTTTGGCTGGACTGAGTGATTATTTTTATTTAAATGGATGATAGTATTGTAAGCATTACATACCATTTCAATCACGGCGAATCGGTTAATAAATATATAAATGTGTAGCTGTAACTAAGAGTATCGTGCTTTTTAGATGAGGGTATTACCCTCCCTATATTGGAGGTAATTTACTCTCTCAGCGTTCTAGATTGACACTCTCACGACTCCTATATATATCTTTTTATATATATAGTCACGATCAACTATTTTATGTTCAATATGTCACATGAAACACTTCCAAATTATCGATTGTTTGGAAGTATATATTGCATTTTCAGAACTTTGTCATTTTGAGTTATCCTTTTATCAGGCCTCAATAGTTGAGAATTTTTATCTATTTTATAACACTATTAAATATAAATAATCAAATATTCACTCTAATCAAAACAACATGGCCCTTTATTTCTATAATACCTCACACTCTCAGTATAAAGTATACTTGTATATAACTCTTTATCTACAACAATCCAACTTCTTAGATATATACAATTCAACTCTTTCATGAGGGTAATTCTGAATGACATAATCCGATTGATTCTGTACTTTACCTCAGACCTCATTATATTAGCATTAAAATAACTAACCTTATTCACAAGCTCTTATCTCCCTAAATCTCGTAGTTCAACTATCTTGAAGTCATTGACCTCTTACTCATCCTACTTTTAAGCCCTAGATCTCTCTCTTATGCATATTCTGTTCAAATGATAAAATATACATAGTTTGCCAGTACCCATATGAGGGTTTTGTGACAAATATGTGACTCCTAGTATCAGCTCACTCAATGCATCTTAAGGAGCTCATACTTATTATGATACATACTCTCGGATATATTCAAGGTATAAGTGAGAAGGTTATATTGGTAACCATCGATGGAAGAATTATATCTCCTATAAATTCCACAATACTGCTCAATTCAATTTACTTACGCTATGGAAATAAATTACCCATATTGAAGTCCAGGTGATCACCAGAATTAGTTGACATGTTCAGGTTCCATTCAAAATATATCGTTATTGCTTTGAATTACCGCTATAGACTGAGTTTAAAAATCGTCCTCAGCAATCAAAGTGTCTTATAGGACCTTACAACTATGTTTTTAAGGAACGCTTGATACGATGATGGGCAATTCAAACTCGAAATCACATCTCTGTTGATTTCCGAAGGAGTCTCGCATCGTTACATATGGAATTCCCACAGGCCTTGTAAGTAAAACATGGTCCATTTGATCAGCGTTTCTACTAAAATCAGGCCTGTGTGTCAAATTGTAGCCTTTAGGAACAAAAGTGCGGCTCCTTCTCTTTAATATCACAAGCCTGTTACCGAGGCTATCGATCTTGTTTGAGATTATTCCTTTACTTCGTCTCCTTCTTTTCCTTTAGGACAACAAAATATTGTGGTTGTCTGCTGAGCATCTCGAATATCGCCTTCTCCCTATCAAAATTTTGTCCCGGCTATTTTTTGGCCTGCATGGCGGTGCGTATTGTGCCGGCGCGCGAAACATGATGGCTAAGACTTGATTTAATTAATAATGTACGCGACAATTCATTTTTGGGCCTATTGCGGCATCCCCTTCTATTCTTAGGAGCCGTAAAAAAGACATCTATAATTAAAAGCAATTAACTCTTCCCCATCTGATCTGGGTTTCTCGGCTTTCATGCGTCACGTTAACTGTATGTGCAGATATTTATCTACACTCATCTCAATCCAACCTTGATGTTAGTGAGAGACTCCATCAATTCGAGCTATTATCAGTAAGATAAAGGAATGAAGAAAGGTGGGTTCAACTTGTTGTTCCTGGTCTACACCAACCACCCTGATCTAAAAGCTCAAATTCAAAGACGATCAGATGCTTTCCTTTCATAGAAAAAATATTTTGATGGGAAAAAGTTCTTTGGAGGCTATCTCTATCATTCCCGAAATTGAACCCTAGAATTAGAAGGGGAACTTTGACCTTACCTCTCAGTTTCGAATCAAATAACCGAGAAATCTTCATTCTCTCCCCAAGTATAAGAGTGAAATATTCTATATTGATCCTCTTTTCCTTGTTCTCACTTCTCTGTTACGTTGTAAAGGGGTGAACGGCCTGCTTTGGAATTGTACGGACATCGAGAAGAAAGATACCCATGAGGTTGGGATGACTCCCAATTGAACCAGCCGATTATTAAAAAAGACTAGATTTGGCTTCGAGAGATGCTCTATCTGTTGATATTATTCATCAGACGTACTCTACTTATCAATATAACTTTAATCTTCTTTTCTCAACCGGCTTCTTTTGCTATTTAGAAGTGAGCATCTCCGAGCGATATTTCCATCTATTATTATTTACTTCTAAATACTTGTTATTGAGTTAAACGCTAATAGTTTATAACTTTCACTCCTACGTCTTTACGGTTTGTATTATCTACAGAGTAATCTATAGTACTTTCATCTTCCCAGCTCTCACTATTATGTCTCTTACTGTTTGTATTATCTGTTGGTATTGCTTCCTTACTTTGCTCGTCTAGTCGGAATAAAAATAACACTTCTTATGTCTGATCTGAAGCTTACTATTTCAGTTTTATAATTTTACCTTGAGGTACATTCCAATACTAAAATATATTGTAGATAGGTAGATATATATAATATTAAAACTAGAGTAGTATTATATGATTTCAAATGTGGATCTTAGTTTATAACTAACATTACTTTACCTGAGTAGATACCCTCAAATTCAGTTTATATATAGCCTATAAATAGCATGTAGGTTAGCGGGAATGTACTATAGCTAGCTATAACGAACATATAAACAACATAATTTTTTGTCACAAAAATTATTGAACTCAACCTAGGTATAATCAAAATAGCATGTGACTATCCTTAGCCTCCTCCTATTAATAGAGTAATATGAATGACAATCTAACTGCTACTTAAATCTCTTTATTCTACTAACTGATTTTAAAACTCAGGGTAAGATAGATATAAACCCTGTACCGACTTGTTAACATACTTCGTATAGGATATTATTCGTACATGTGAGTAGATGAGTTTGTGTCAAAAACAACGAAGGCCTTGGAAATTATTTTATGGATCCCGACACTGGCGTCTAACTCACTAAATTTGATCAGTTTTACTGCACCCAATTCTCAGCTCAGTTCGGGGGAGTATGATATATATATGAGTAGAAAGCAGCCCCAATTAGTATGAACACTTATATAACTTATACCTTCTTTCAAACCCATTATCACATGCCTTCATACCAGCCCACACCTCGC
>JABUQX010100988.1:0-15000 GCA_015478945.1 Trachelipus rathkii | reverse complement strand
CTCTGATTAGGTTAGGTTAGTGAGTTAGGTTGGGGTTAGGTTAGGTATAGAGTTAGGTTAGGTTAGGTTAGGGTGGGTTAGGTTAGGTTAGGTTTTGTTGAATTCGTTAGAGAAACTCTAAAATAACCAGATTTTTTTTTACAAATGTGGACGATTTGGCCTGTCGAGCATTTTCCTTGTCAACCATTTTGTTCTAGCCTCCTCGGGAAACTTTGTTCTCTTCAAGTATCCATAACTTCGGTTCTACTGAACATAGAATAAAAATTCAAAATGTATTTTAAAGGGAAATAATAGTTCTATCAAAGTGTATAGAATAAAAAAAAAAAAAACTGTCTGTTTAGAATTAAAAAAATTACAAGGTGTTGAAATAAAAAAAATTTCCCCCCAAACCCCCCTTGTCGACAAATATTTTAAAATAAATTATATTCCTCTATTAGAAATAAAGTTTTAGATATTTTATTATTGATTTATGTATTATCATATTATATTTTAATCAGTTTTATGATTATTATATTATTATATTTATAGATTAATAATATTATTTTTCAATATTAAATATTGATTTTCATAACAATCTAATATCTAAATTTTATAATTAGTTATGTCACAAATATTGAAATAATATTATTATTGATTATTGTTTTTAATAACTTCTATATAAATAAAAAAATTATAATTAAAATTATATTTTTGTCAGAAAAATTCAAATTTTCTTTTCAAAAATAATTTTTTTTAAATTCCAAGGGGGGGGGAAATATGAAGATTATAATTATTAATATTTTTTTGATTTCTGTGGGATAAAAATCAAAATAAAAATCTGATAATATAAGTATTAAAACCAATGTATTATAATTAAATGTTATGTTAATTATAAGCAATAAAAAATAAAATTTACGAAAAAGAATCCATTTTTACCGCAATGGTATACTTCCAAATGGTTAGGGCAGTTCTTGCTGTAAAAAATCCATTTTCTTTAAATGTTCTCGAGATTCCTTCAGTTCACCATTGTCAAAGGCAAAAACCTTTGGTTCATCCTTGATATTATGGTAGACACAGAGTGTTAAAAGAATGTTTTTTTATGCTCAAACAACAATTTAACGCGAAATTCATAACACTTTTAATTTGTCAATGTTGTGCTATTGATGCTCTCGAGGAATTCCGTCTTTATTTTCTAATGCCTAAGTCTTTTCTTAATTACTCCATCATTTTTCATTTTAAACATCTTCTTCTAAAGATTCGCTTTATTTACTCTCTTCGCTCTCCTCTCTCGTCTCTCTCTCTCTCTCTCCTCTCTCTCTCTCTGTCAAATTTCCTCTTCTCTTCTCTCTCTCTCTCTCTCTCATCGCTCTCTCTCTCTCTCTCTCTCTCTCCTCGCTCTCTCTCTCTCTCCTCTCTCTCTCTCTCTACTCTCTACTCTTGCTCTCATCACTAATCTTCTAACATCTACTCTTTCTGCTCTCGTTACTCTCTACTTCTCGAAATCTAATTTACTAATCAGTAATGTGAAATAATTTGCCCTTGTAGGATATGTTAAATGGGTCTGTTCAAATATCCCCAAATCGGTTTTTAATTTCCTGTCATTTAGTCATTACACCTCTTAGCAGGCCGCCAAAAAATCAGTTCATAGTATGCTACTGTTGAAAAAGGTGACGTTTTAGAATTTGTTTCGCCTTCTGAAAAAATTTGTTTTAAAAAATTCTTTATTTTCCATATCTATTCAATAGATAAATTTCAAACCTGAAAATATAAATAATGCCGATTTATTTATGGATATTATAAATACAAATATATAATAAGTATAATTCACAAAATTAAATATAGTATAAATATCATATTATAGTATATGTGATATATATATAATATATATTAAGATATATATATATATATAGGTTTATAGATATAATATATATATAAGTAAGGTATAATATATATATATAAGGAGTATATATTATACGAGTATATTATATATATATAGTATATATATATAATATATATATATATATATAGTGATCAAGGTCAAGTTTTTATAATATTTATATAACTATCCATTTTACTGTAATATTTTTATACCTGCCCCCATTTTAAATAGATATATGTATAATAATAAATGTACCAAATAATATTATTTTTATATACGTAATAAAAAACCATAAATATATATAAAAATTAAAAAAGGCTAAATAATAATAAATTAAAATATATCAAAATATATTAATATAAAATAATAAATAATATAACAGAAAATAAAACAACATAACAAAGCAGCATAACAACCTATGAAAGGATCTAATTTAAACACTTACCTCTGTTTGTTAAAAAGATCCAATATGCAAAATTAAGTAAAATAGTACCCCACTTCTATTCAGGAAGCACTAATAAAGTACCCCAGACTGGTCAAGTTACCTAACTTTCGCTATGTTTGTGTTTTGAATATAATTAAGCATGAGTAGAGACACAAAATATATGAGAGAAAATTATTAAATCTAACAAATTTCAATATTTGTTTAGTATAGTTTAGATACCTTGCTTGAAATTTTCTTCTACATGTCCAAGGTATTGTGCTAATCGTTGCTCTAGTGAATTTGGACATCTGTGTCTTTGTCGCATGTCTTGCATCTAAAATATTTTATAAAGGTATTATAAACTAAAAATAGGCCTTCAGTATAAATTACTGCTACATTTATATTCATTAAGTATATTAGCAATCCTTTATTTGATGAAAATGTAAATGTATAAATAACAAATAAACTATAAAATAATTAAATAATAAGATGGGGAGAATAATATGTCCAAGAAAGATAGCTATTCCTTTCCTGACTTAAAAGTATCAATAGTTAATACTTGCTCGGTTCTCATGACAGAGAGAAATGGTTCCCCAATATCCTGTGAAGATACTTTTAGACCGGATCGACTTGTTCTCCAGGATCACGCAGGCCTGACTCGTAAATTCAAAATCAACTTCGGTTTCACTACATATTAAATGCGAACTATATTTTCAACAAAGTAAGGAATTAACTTACTGCTATTTCATAATTTCCTAAGTTGTTTTGCAGTTGGTACAAATATAGCCAGAAGAGAAATCTTTAAGATGTCCAGTTCGAAAGTGGTCTATTATTTGTGTAAACATTATATATGATAACAAGGTTTTATGGGTCTCAAATTTCAGATCTTGATAATACTTTTATTAAATTGTTTTCATAGGACAGGGATTTTCAATCTATTCTTGTGTGAGTAGTCCTATACTTTCAACTATGTGTACTGTTTCAGTGAATTCAGTATAAAGTCACCTCCTTAAAATATAGTATATTTAATATAAGAATAAAATGACACTAAATTTCTGTAAAATCTATGACGTGAAAGATATTTAATCAAGCAGGATGAAGTACTTAAGGATAAGGAAAAAAAAAGTTCTGACATTTCAAAATCCTATCAAGTAAATATTTCATATAATGTAAAAGTTTCGTATTTTTATATATATATATAATAAATATTAATATAAGTATTAAAAATAATAACATTTTATAATATAGATTTTTATGATATTATATATAAATAGTAAATAAACAAAACAAAAATAAATATATTAATATAATATAGTATAAGTATTATATTTATATTATATTAGTGTTATGTTAAAATTACCAAATATAAGAATAAAATTAGACTTAGAAATATCAATATAATATATATATATTACTATATATATAAAATTTTGAGCAAGCACATTTCTGATTAAAATAATTTGAAAATAAAAGAAAAAAAAAATTTTCAGCCAATATTTAATTTTTTCATTGGATTTCATTTTCTGAACTTTAAAAAGCAGTTTACTTCAAAAGAAGATAGACAAACTTTTTATTTCATATTATAAAAAAACAGTTTAAAAACTTGCAAACTTTAAGAAATTAATTTTTAATAAATCGGTTGACAAAGGGGGATGGGGGGATATATTCATTTCAACACATTATATGAATTAAAAATGCTATTTAATGTTTTCTTCGAGCAAAATTCGTTCTGGATTAAATTGTCAATATGTTAATAAAGTATTATGTCCTTTTAAAAGCCATTTTGAAATTTTATTATATCTAAGTAGAACCTGAGTTATGAATCCTTGAAGAAAGCGAAGTTCACCGAGACCCCCAAAATTGGGTTGGCGCCGCGTGGTCCTCCATATGGTATTGGGACCTCAAATTTTAAGGAAGGTAGTTTTCTGCTAAGATGACTTTATTTACCAAGTTTCATGAAAATCGGTGAGGGCCGGCTGCAGGTTAGTATATGTGTTCAGAGACCGGGTCCTTAAGGACCCGGTCTAAAATAAATAATAATAATAACAATAATAATAATAATAATAATAATAATAATAATAATAATAATAATAATAAAATAATAATAATAATAATTAATTAATAATAAAAGTTAGATAATAATTAATAAATAATATTAATACTTTACATCACTCCGAATGTAATAAAATGAACTATAAACATGATATAGAGAGTCAATTGGAAAATGAATAAATTATAATACATTATTAATAAATAATTATAATAATGAGATAATAATAAATAAAATAATAATATATAATAATTTGAAAATTATTTATAATAATAAAATTAATTATAATAATAGAAATCGATAATACTAATAATAATAATAATAATAATAATAATAAATAAGGTAATAATAATAATAATAAAAAAAAAAATAATAATAATAATAATAATAATAAGTAATTTTCATAATTATATAATACATAATATATATAAATATTACAATTAATAAAGATACATGATGAATAATAATATATATAAATAATATAATTAATAACTTTAAAATAATAATAAAAAGAATTATACATAAGCCATTCATATCATTATGACTAATGTAAAGAGAATATGCATTATAATAATATATATGAACTCATAATAATAATAAATAATCATTGGAAAATAAAAATGAATAATGATAACGCTAGAAATGAAATATGATGAAACGATAAAGATAATGATAAAAGATATATAATATTAAACAAAATACAATAAATGAAAAAGATTTTATAATGAATAATAATAGTAACTGAATACATAAATAATTTAAACCATAGCATAAATATATAATAAATAAACAATAATGAATAAATATATAATTAAAAATAATGAATAATAAAAATAATAAGAATATATCTTCATAAGATATTTAATAAATAATAATAATAATAACAATATAATAACAATAATAAAATAAAAAAGAAATGAATCATAGCATTAAAAATAAAAAAAAAGCATTTTATAAATATTAAAAAGTATAATTATTAGATACTGTTTATATAATTAAAACATATTACTGAAATAATATCATAATATATAATAATAAAATAGAAAAAAACAATAATGAATAATAAGAATAATTAATAAATAAACACTCAACAAAATAATAATAACACTGACTAAAATGATAATGAATTAAAAGATAATGGATAAATATAGATAATAATAATGAAATATAAATGTATAATTTAATAATGATAATAAATGTATAATAATAATTAATAATAGATAATAATAATAATAATAATAATAATAATAATAATAATAATAATAATAATAATAATATCTGTGTCTGAATAAAATAGTAAGCAGAATAATGATAATATTAATAATGATAATTAAGAAAAAAATATCCCAAATCAATAAGTAAATAATCCAATAGTTAAATCAAAAATAATTAGAATATCCCCTAAAATATATGAATAATAATTATAATAACCACCATAATTTAATAAATAAATAAAAGTGAATAATAATAATAATAATATGAAAATTATATATATTATTATTATTATTATTATTATAATATTAATTATTTATGATTATATTATTTTTATTATTATTAATTATTATTATTATTTGAATGATTAATATATATTGATTTATTATGTCATTATATATCGCGTATTTGTTTTGATGCAGGTTTTTGGCAAAGAGCTCTCAAAGTTTCTGAAGACTTTTTCCTAAGCATTGGTCATTTACTTTTATTGTAGAACATTTTAGGGTAAGATAAAATTGTCTTCATTTTTAATAATCCCAAATTTCCCTCCACCCACCGGGGACATTTTCAAGGGTTATCACTTTAATTTTAAGAAAGAAGTTTAAATTATAAAATATATATACAAATTATTTCCGAAATGATGTGTAATTAAAAATTATAATGAATAATATAGGAATATTAAATTATTTAAATTATTATTATTATTATTATTATTGATTATAAATATATGTGATTATATTCTATGATTATATATTAATATCTTTGTTTAATTAATATTTTTATTAGTATGATGAAGAAAACGTAGCATTAGATTATTTATTATTGTATAATCTTAGTAGTATTATGTGTGAGCAAAGTATGCTAAAGGTATCAGTAGTAGCTTGAAAAGTTATGACTGTAGCTTAGTATTTTCAAATAGTCTAGTAGTCCCGTAGTATTAGTAGTAAGTATAGTAGTTAGTAAAAGTGAGTTAGTGAGTAGTAGTTAGTAGTGAGGAAAATATTGTGAGGAAAAACATTTTACAGGACAAATCATGAGAAATACCAAGGTCTAATATTATGTTTTATTTTTGATAGATTATAAACCATAAAAAAAGGAATAAATGTCAGGTGATGCATGAAGATAAATTAATTATTTTTAATCTTATTTTTTTACATCTGTAATAAATAATAGAAAACATTTCTCTCAAGATAAGATAGGAAGTTTTTATTAAATAAGCGAAGTAATCCTAACTAAACCACTCAAAACTTACTAAATCTCATTGTTCTCCTAACTATACGTATATTCTAACTTAACTATACAAGAAAACAATAATCAAATAAATATATATTATATCAATATTAATAAATAAGTTAATATATTGTTTTATATACTTTTAACTATTAATGTATATTATATTGATATATCTAAGTACAAAACATATGTATCTAATTGACCTTGTAATCCTAATTAAGTATAGACTAAATCCAATAATATCAAAATATTTAAATCTATATCATATATTTCCTTTGGAGTAGTCTATAATACAATATGAAGTATTTTTCCAAAATTAATAGTGATAGATATATATAGGTCAATAGACTCTGCAACCCTTTAACGAAGCCCAAAAATAATAATAACAATAAATATAATTTGTAATATTATTAAAAATTATAGCAGGAAACCTTGAAAAAAACAAACAAGAAGAAAATCCTTTGGGTCTCGGCACATAGAATTGGGAGGAGCAGTGGCTGGTGCATTGACCGCAACAGTATAAAATATATATATATATCATACACTGAACGATGGAGGATGAGGACACACATATATATATAATATTAGTAGTATATTAAGTATATATATAGGTATATTAGTATTTTCTGGTGAGCATGATTTAGTAATTATTAATATATATACTTATATAACTATATCATACTAGCACATCAACGGCTCATGTACAATGTATGTTCTATTACTTTGTCCCGTTTGTAGAAAAATTGGTGTTTATATTTTTGTAAATTTATTCAGTCCAAATTGTATATATTGTATTTGAAAAATGATTCAGTGTTTTAATTTTACAACATAAGTAAACAAGAGTGAGATAAAATTTTTTTCAGTAAAAAAACCAAAATATTTAAAAGCAAAGTAAACAAAAAACATAAAATTTTCTAATAAAACGGTTTATTAGTTTAAAAATATTAAGTTATTACAAAACAAGAACTAAATCAAATATATTCAAATTATTTCTTTCTGTACTTTGCTCGTTTCTTAGATTCCTAAAACTTCCCATATTCTGTTCCTGTCAGTATCTGGGCAATGCTTCTCTACTAAGGTCTTATCCAAATAGGTAATCATAATAAGTAATCAAAAATAAGTATCAACAGATATATATATATATAATATTATATAATATAAAATATATAGATAATATATATGAATATATTATATATATAATATAAAAGTATATAGTATATAGTAGTATATATATATATTATTAAATATTAAATGAGATATAGTAGGGTATATTGATAATAGGATTAGTATAGTACATTATGTATATTAATCTTATGTAATATTAACTATGAAATTATACTGAGTCTTATATAGCATTATAAAATATATGAGCAAATATTTTTTTCTAGTCTTAATTTTCAAACTCTTAGAAATTATCATATTTCAAATTTTTTAGTAAAAAAATATTAAACAAAATTAAACAAAATAATAAATTTTATAGTAAAAAACTAATGTTTAAAAAACCAAAACAAAATAAATAAAAGTTTTTGTGCTATGTTATACAAAAATATGACTTGTAATCAATAGATCAATAGATCAAATAGATCAAATAGATCAACAAACCAAAATAATGAACAATAGTGGAGTGAGCAGGAGTACAGTTTGATTACTGATTTACTGATTACTGCTTATAAATAGGGGATATATGAGTAAAAAAAAAATGCAAATTTTTTCAAGTTTTAATAAAATATAAAAGGAATAAAATTTTTAGTAAAAACATAATATGGTTTAAAGCAAATAAACAAAAATAAATAAAAATAAATAATAAATTTGTCAAATATTAGAATAAAATTTTATTAAATTGAAAAGGCAAAATTAGTAAAACTAAAAAGAAAATTTGAGGGGGATTGGGGAGAAAAAAATAACTTATGATAAAAACTTATAAATGAAACATATAAAAAATATAATAGAGCAAGACAAAATATAATATATAGTTGAAACAAATTATAAAAAGAAACAAAGCAAAAGAATAAAATAAAAATATTTTGATTATGAGATACAAAATATGGACTGGAATAAAAAAATAAGCTACAATAAGATCAATAAGATCAAATAGATCACAGAAGGGAATATAAGGGGGAGAAAAAATATGGAGAGAGGCAGGTTTGATTTACTGAAATTTACTGCTTTAAGGTGATAGTAAATATGCCAATTAAAAAAATTATAACTTATAAACATAAAAAGAATAAATTTTTAAGTAAAAACAAAATATATTAAACAACACATTAAACAAAATAAATAAAATTTTTATAGTAAAACAAAGTTTTAAAGAAAACAACAAAAAATAATGAGAAAGTTTAATCTTATGTGATATGTCTAACAAAATATGACTGTATGCAATAGAAATCCAATAGAGAATCAATCGAACTATGTGATCACAGAATTGTTTTAATGCGCGTATGGTAGAGGAGCCTAGTTTGATTTACTGATTATACGATTACTGAGATTTACTGCTTAAGACGTATGTAAATAGGCTAAATTTTTTTATTTTATAAACATAAAAGGAATAATTTTTTAGTCTAAAAAACAAAATATATAAAGTAATATAAAAACCAAAAAAAATAATTATAATATAAGTAAATATAAGATGTTTAAAGAAAACAAACAAAATAAATAAATGATTTTATGTGCTATGAATACAAAACAAAACACATTAGAATCAATAAATGAGATCCAATAGAAGTCGAAAAAATCTTCTAGAAAGGTCTCAGATGATAATGGAAGAGAGGGCAGTTGATTTACTTGATATTTACTGATTTACTGCTTTTAAGGTATGTAAAATATGCAAATTTATATTATAATATAATATAACATAAAAGAATAAATTTTTAGTAATAAAACATAAATTAAAGAAAAATAAAAACACACATAAATAAATTTAAAAACGAATATATAATAAAATCAAAAATACGAATAAAGAACTATATCCATAATGTTTACACAAACAAAAACAAAATAAATGAAAAGTTTTGCTGCATAACAACGGATATGTATATTATTATCCTTGAATCGAATAGTTCAAATATGATCTCGTTAGGCAGGATTAGACAAAAGAAAGAAGGTTATGAGGGTAATGGAGGCAGTTTGAATTGAACTGATTTACTGATATTAACTGCTTTAGGGATAGGCTAAATATGCCATAATTCTTTTTCAAATTTATAAACATAAAAAGAATAAATATTTTTAATAAAACCACACATATTATAAAAACATCAACATCAATGAAATTTATTTAGTAAACACTTATGATTTAGCTAAAGCAATTCCAGATATACATAAAAGAAGAATCAATACAAAATCAAAAATCTACTCCAATAACTACTAACATTCAATCCAGTCTCCTCCTCTGCGGTGGTGTCTTGGCCGTCATTCGTTTACTCTCTCTCTCATCTCTCCTCTCTTCTTCTTATTCTCTTCTTCTCTCTCTCCTTAAATACTTTCTCTCTCTCCGGCTCTCTCTTCTTTCCTGGTGGCAACATCTTTGTGGTAGCTCCTTCGAGATCTTACTGTGCAGCCTTGGGCGGAATACCCCATAATCAATTTGAAACTCATACCTCTTCAATTTTTTTTTTCTTTCATTTGAAAGGTTTGGCTTGTGATGTTATTACGAAAGTTATATGACATTGAATCAATCTAGATCAAAGTAGAGCAATAGATTCATAGATCAATAGAATCACAGGAAGAGGCGCTATGGAGTTGGATATGTGCGGTCAGGTGTTTAGTGTACTGATTTACTGATTTTACTGCTTTAAGGTATGTAAATATGCCAAAAAAAATTTTTTACCGACACTATTTATCAAAAGAATAAATTTTTTTTTAGTAAAAACAAATATTTAAAGAAAAATAAATAACGAAATAATAAATAAAGAAAAGATAATCGAAATTAAAACTACATCAACAAATGTTTGGAAGTTATGTTATACAAAATATGGAATCATTCAATTAAGATCAATAGATCAATTAGATCAATAGATCACAGAAGGGTATGAGGGTATGGAGCGTGTTTGATTTACTGAATTTACGATTTACTGCTTTAAGGTTTTAAATTTTACGCTATTTTTGAGAAATTTATATAGAATATAAATATATTAAAATTTTGGGAAGAGGAAAACAAAAAGTTATTTTTAATAATGTTAAAACAATTTAACTTTCAGACCGATATTTTGCAAATTTTATCCTTAAGAAACTTGAATGCAAATAAATAAAAGCTGTTTTTGTGTTATGTGTATACTAAATATGACTTGAAGTCAATTAGATCAAATAGATCAAAGATATTCAATAGATCAATAGATCAGTGGATCAATGGATGTATGGAGAGCGAGTTTGATTTACTGATGTAGGGTATTCAGATGCTTGTAAGGTATGTAAAATATGCCAATTTTTTAAGTTATAACATTAAAAAAGTATGTTCCATTTTTGGAATAAAGCCGCAAGGTATGAAGAGAAATTAAAACACAATACAATAAATTTTATAGTTAAAAAACATAATGTTGAAAGAAACCCAAAAAAAAATAAATATAAAAAAGTTTTTGTGTATGTTATACTCATAACCCATGAGTTGAATAAAAATAGATCAATAAAGGATTGACCAAACAATTCATAGATAATGGAAGTGGTAGGAGGGTATGCGAGTGTTCTATGTTATAGATTTACTGATTTACACTTTAAGGCATGTAAAACATGCAGATATTTTTTAATTTAGTAAAACATAAAAAAGAGTTAAAATTTTAAAAAGAAAAAAAACAAAATTATAAAAGTAATAACTAATTTTTCAATTGGATCAACAAAACGTCTCGTTTCCTTGTTATTAACATAAAGAATAAATGAGTAAATGCAAATTAGATTAAAAAAATTACCTAATTTCAATTTTTAAAAAAAAAAGTAAAAAATACAAAAAAATATAAGTTTGAATTAATATATTTTGAAATAAAAAAAGATGAAAATATAAATTTAATAAATTTAAATGAAAAAATTAAAAATAAAAAAAAATATGTACCATAAAGAGTAAATTCTGGAGACTGCAAATAGATAACATAAGAAAGACATAATCATATATATTAAATATAACGGTCTTAGAGAAAATTCCCACAATATAGACTCCCGGCTTGAATGTTATTAACTATAATAATTATATATATTATATATAATAATATAAATATATATATTATATTACATGAAATATTATAATATATATATATATATATATATATAATAGAAATATATATATAGTAATGTGTGTGATGTGTGTGTGTGTGTGTGTGTGTGTTGCATGTGTTTGTGTGGTGTGTGTATCGCTGTGTGTGTGTGTGTATGTGTGTGGTTGTGTGTTGTTCCATATATTGTCACCGCCTAATTATTACTATTATGTATAATATATATACCTACTATATATAGTATTCAATTCCTGAATATAAAAATATAGTATATGATAGTATATATAAATAATCAAATATAGTTCATTAATATTAAATATTTGATATATATATGTGTGTGTGTTGGGAACATATTGTGTGTAGTGTGTGGTTTGTCTGTGTATGCACTGCGCACGGATAAGCCACAAAACTTCACAGCTGTTTGTTCGTAAGCTTTTTTTTTTTGCCCCATTTAATTAAGGGGGGGGGGGGGATGGCCCCGTAAATTAAAAAAATAAAAACCCCCATAAAAAATATTTTTTGATTCTAAAAAAATTGTTATTTTTTTTAATAACAAAATTTTATTAAATATTATTATTATAATAAACTTAAGTTTTTAATATTATTTTCCCTTTTTTTTTTAATTATCTAGTACATAATAATAATAATACTATATAGGAACCTTATATATTTTATTATATATTATTTATATTAATATTATATATATATTATATATAATATATGTGTGTATGGGTAGTGTGTGTTCTTTGTGTGTTTCTTCCCTCAAAATCCCTGTCGAGTGTGTGTGATGTGTCTAGTGTGTGATGTGTGTGTGTGTGTGCTCGATCCGGAACGGTCTAATATATATATATAAAATATATAATATCAAGAATACACTCAATATCGTCGTTATATATATATATATATATAATTATATATATTATATTATTATAATATATATATATATTTATGACAAATGACAAAATTAGTAGTATGTGTGTGTGTGTTGTGTATGTGATATTGTGTGGTATTATTATTATTATAGCTAATTATTATTATTAATATATATAGGTACTATAGTATAGCTAAATATACTATTATATATTAATCTATGCTAATAAAGATATATATATATTCTGAATAAAAATTATGAGATAATCATTATATCAATCTTATATATATTAATATATATATATATATACTTTAAAATATAGTATCTATATATATATGTATGTGTGTGGAGGTGTGGCTATGTGAGAGTGGTGGTGTGTGTTGTGCTTTCATAAATAGGGGTCCTAATTTATTAAATATTATGGGTCATATTTAATATGTATTCAACATATAACTATTAGTATTCTATTTATAATAGTAATATAAATTATGATATATATATATTATAGTCCTTATATATATTTATTTATATAATACATTTATACTGCATTTCGATTTATTATATATATATATTATGTGTGTGTCGTGATGAGTGTGGTATAGTGTGGGCTTCAATTATAGGTCCTAAATTAACTCCAATATATATATATAATATAGTATATAATATTTATATTATGAATATATAGGATGACAATATAGTATATATATAGTATATATATATTATGATATATATATAAATATATATATAGTGAGTGTATGATATGTAGTGTTTGAGTGGTGTCGTGTTAGGTATATTCGGTTTGCGTGTTGGTGTTGTATACTTTAAATAAAATATATCTATATATATTTATATTTTTATTACTATATATATAAGTTATATATACTCACAAAGAATATAATATATAATATATATGATAATAAATAATATATAAGATATATATATATATATATAATATATGTATTATATACTATTATATATATATATGTGTAATGGGTGTGTGTGCGTGTGTGCTGTGTGTGTGCTGTGTGTGTGTGTGGGTGTGTGTGTGTGTGTGTGTGTGTGTGTGTGTGCTCGTATATACGTCTAATTATTATATATAAATTATATATATATACTACTATATATATATATATACTTATATATATATATATATATATATATATATATATAGTAATATATATATTTATATATATATTATATATATAATATATATATATATACTATTATATATATATATATATATATATATATATACGTATAGTGATATTATTATATATTATATATATATGATATATATATTTAATGTATGTGTATTGTGTGTGTGTTTGTATGTATCTAGTACATGATCAGTTTTTCCCCTTTCAAGCAAACAATGATATATGACATTACCCTTCACTTTTGCAGTAGGGTAAGATTAGTCTTTTTGTTCAGTCAAGGTAAAATGAATTAGTGAGGGTAGGATAAGAATTATCAATCCTTTTGTAGGAGTGGGGTAAAAATTATAATTCCTTTTGTAAAAGTATATTGTATCTTCTGTATTTTGTAAGAGGAGGGTAGTAATTATAAAAATTCAAATGACGAAGAATATGACCGTAAAAATGTACCGAAAGAGCGGGAAACGCGGCAAACTGCGGCTAAAAACGCGTCGAACGGTGGTTCAGGCCCACAGTCCCCCAAAAGAATCCGGGGAAACCCTTCAAAACCCAAGGGGGGGGGGGAAAACATCCGGACTCCGGAATAAAAATCTACGGTTAAAAAAAAAATATACCAGAATTCTGAAAAAGATATTTTAAAAAAATTTATCGACCAGCCTTCCAGAATATGTCCAGAATTTTCCAGATTAATTCTTACGGGTTAAAAAAATTAGCTGGAAAATGCGAAGTTTCCGGGGCACCTATACTTTACTGTTCTATATATGAAAGTTTAGATACACAAACTATATTGCAATATAATTTTGTTTTTAATAAGATATTGGCGCGACGTATATCGCATATTGATAAACCATTAAGTAAAAGAATGCTGAAACAATACTTTCAGACTTAATAATTCTTTATTATAAACTATATTTTTCTTAATATATTTTAAAAATGACATAATTATTAACTTTTTATTAATAATTATTTTGGTAAAATTATTCTATTATATTTAGGTAAGAAAGGT
>JABUQX010100987.1:10000-12500 GCA_015478945.1 Trachelipus rathkii | reverse complement strand
TTAATGCTATGAAGAATGGAGTGGAATCTGAAGCAGAAAAAGATTTTATTTAGAGGATGAAAAGTAAGCAAAACTGAAATTGTTGTGTAGTAGATTAGCAGAGAATGAGTGAAGGGTTATTGGAATTGAACTAAAAGAGATATAAAATAAAAGAATGGAAGGTTTAAATGAAAAAGATGTAAAAGACGTTGTAAGAAAGATGAAGCTAAAATTTAAAGGAACAAAAACCACAAATAATGAAGTGAAAATTCAAAGGATAAAGAATAATAGGTTTAATAAATAGGATCGAAGTAAATCTGTTGAAGCTCTTCAACAAAAGATTTCTCATCTGAGAAACAAATACAAAAAAATAATTTGAAACTGATGCAGTTTGATGAAAATAAATATCGAATGGGAGAACCTTTATGTATGCTGAAGGGGAACTGTAGAACGGGGTGTAAGAAGTATGTTGAAAGAATTAATGCTATTGTACGATAGCATACTAGGTCGGGAGTTGAGGGATGTGCTAATAAAATAAGATCCGTGAAGGATCAGAAAGGATCTATAGATGGAAGATGAAACGTTAGTAAAAGTTTAGAAGGAATGTAAAGCATAAAAAAGAATCTTTAAGGAAGATGAGGCATCAGAAAATGTATAGAAGGAAGACAAAGCACCATAAATAACATTGAAAGTAGATGAAGCATTAGTAACAATATAGAAAAGAATGTGATGCAAAGATATATCTATATAATAAATGTCAATTAAGATAGAAAAAGATTAAATATATACATATTTATAGGAATGAGAATTAAGAAATATTTATCTTATATAGACTTGAAAGATATATATAAGTATAATATATATATTGAAAAATTTTATTTTTAATAAACGTGATGAATGTGAATACGCGAGCTGCGAGCAACATTAAAACGGTACGCGAGCAACATGTTGCTCGCGAGCTACGGGTTGGGCACCGCTGCTTTAGACAAACCCACATAGAAGAGAATTAAAAACGACAACGATTTTTAAACCAAATTGTAATATCATATTTATTGGGCCTGTAAGGCATCAACTACACGAGCGTTAGTATCAGCATCGTGCTTCTAACGCTTCGATATATTAGCGCTTCAAAAGCTAGCATGGATAGAATAATGTACTTTCCATTGACATTAACTAGCGTTATCAAGGCCCTTGTAACGCCGCGTATTAAGCGCTTGTATATCTGGGTCCTAAGTAGAAAAAAAAGAAGAGTCTGTATAAGTTGAAAATTGAAAAAAAAACTATTTCAGTTGAAATGCACACATACACACACACACACACACCACATTCACATACATACACACACAATACCTTCATGCTCTCACATACGTACATACACATTCACACTCGGACAAACACACACCATCACACACACACACACATCTTCACGCTCTCACACACGTATACCCACATTCACACTCGGACAAACACACACAATCACACACACACACACACACACACACACACACTCACACACACACACACACACACCACACACCACACACACACCTCTCACGCTCTCCACACGACACCCATTTTTTTTTTAAAAACTTTTAGCAATGCACACACACACACACACACCTTCACACTCTCATATATGTACATACACATTCACACTCGGACAAACACACACAAACACACACACCTTCTTCACGCACGCACACACTACAAGCAGAAGACAAATACTTGGTTTCGATCACCACTTTGACGTTGGACACGATTCGTCCATTAGGGAAAACAAACTCTAACAATATGGTGACAGAATTATATCTGTAAATTTATTATTATTATTATTATTATTATTATATTATTATTATTATTATTATTATTATTATTATTATTATTATTATTATTATTATTATTATTATTATTATTATTATTATTATTATTATTATTATTATTATTATTTATTTATATATTTATATATATATTATATATTATATATATATATATATTAATATATATATGCAATTATATATATATATATATATATATATATATTATATATATATAATATATATATAATATATATTATATATATATATTAGGTAATATGGAAAGAGAGAGTAATCTACTTTCATAAAGAGAGAGAATAAGTTATGGAAGAAAGTTGCCATGAATACCTTCTAGAACAAAAACTTTCTTTGATTGAATGCAGAAAATCTGTGTACGCATCTTTTGTCCATACACACACGGTGTCGTATTCACATATAGATACACATACATACACATACATATGTGTATAGTTGTTCGTATTATGAAAGAGAGTAGTAGAAAGGAAGGAAAGGTGTTTGAGTTGCTAATTATGGTTTTTCAGTTAGGATATAATGATAGGATCACAGGTGGAGTCAATAGAGTCGGAGTAGGGGGGTAAGAGTTGGAGTTAATGGGGCAACAATCGGAGTCGGAGTCAGAATTATTGGAGCCAAAGTTCGAGTTGGACTCTGAGTCAATGGAGCCGAAGTAAGTCAGTGGAGGAGCA
>JABUQX010100987.1:0-5000 GCA_015478945.1 Trachelipus rathkii | reverse complement strand
AGTTTTCACATCAATAAATGCTAACATGTCATAATCCGAACTAAGAAGTATAATTACAAGACAACCTAAACCGCATTTAAGCACGAATAAAGCTGCTAACATTAACAAAGTCCATACTTAAAGCACCAGTAAAAGTAACTACATGAGCGCAGAATCCACACTTTTTCTAACATATTATGGATATTTTTACATTTAACATAGTAATATTAACAAAATTTTCTCATAACCTTGTCTAATTATCATACTGATCAATGAATATATGCTAACGTAAAGTTTTCACATCAATAAGCAAACATAGCATCAACTGAACTACGAATTTAATGGACAACGACAAAACCTAACATACCTTATGCATAAATAGGAATAACCTGTTAACATTAACAAAGTCCACACTTAACAACAGAGTAAAGTAACTAACATAGCATATAAAAACGTAACCTATTCACCACTTTCTCAACAATCTCTAACGTCTCTCTATGTAATTTACATAACATATAACAGTTTAACAAAATTTTATCGATAACTTGTCTAATATCATACTGGATCAATGAATATATCTACGTAACAAAGTTTCTACATCAATAAAGCAAACATAGCATCAACTTGAATTACGAATATAAATGCGACAACGACAAAAACCATCACAATAATACCTTATGCACGAATAACCTGTTAATAACATTAACAAAATTCCACACATAAAAGTTAAAAGTAAACAACATAGCATAACAAAAACTAACCTTGCACCACTTTCTCAAACATGTCTCTAACATAGCAATTTACATTAACATAGTAACATTAACAAAAATTTATCATAACCTTGTCTAATTGTCATACTGACCAATGAATATATGCTAATGCGACAAAGTTTTCACATCAATAATGCTAATATATCATTATCTGGACAAAGAATATAATGTACATGACAAAACCTAACACACCCTTAAGCACGATTAAACTGCTAACATTAACAAATTCCATATTAAACAACAGTAAAGTAACTAACATGAACGCAAACATAACATACTCACACTTTCTTTCTAACATTAATCATGGAATTTTTACATTAACATAGTAATATTCAACAAAATTTTATCATAACCTTGTCTAATTGTCATACAACGTAACATAACGTAACAAAGTTTTCACATCAATAAAGCAAACATAACATCAACTGAACTACGAATATAATGTACAATGACAAAACCTAACATACCTTACCCATCGAAATAAACTGCTAACAATAACAAAGTTCCATACTTAATAACAGTAAAGTAACTAACAATGCATACAGAACGATCAGGTACGAAGCTGGTGCGGTAATAGTTATTTTACATTAACATAGTAACATTTAACAAAAATTTATCATAACCTAACCTAATTATCATACTGACCAACGAATATATGCTAACGTAACAAAGTTTTTACATCAATAAAGCTAACATAACACAACCCGATGTAAGAATATAATGTATAACATCAAACCTAACATACCTTAAACACGAATAATCAGTAAACATTAACAAAGTACCATATTTAACAACCGGAAAGTAACTAACGTTGTATATAGACCGTACCCTATTCACACTCTTTTCAAACATAACTCTAACATATCACTGTTATTTTACATTAACATAGTAACATTTGACAAAAATTTATCATAACCTAACCTAATTATCAGTAATGCCTGCTTACACCCCTTCGGGGGTGATCCCCATCTCAGGATTCACACCCTTTCAAGGGGCTCATCCCATTGGGATTTCTCTCGGGACTTGATGTGTTGTTTTAGATACTCTTGGTTAATGAAAACTGCTTATTCGTAAGTTAGGTACGTTAAGCTAAATATTACTATGACAGTGTGAAATTAACACTGATTTGTTAGAGAAATGATGAGTTTCGTAAGATATTACTGTGTTGCGCCTAAGTTAAGTTTTTGTTGAGTAATGTTAGGTATGCCCGCGAATTTTGCTAATGTCTACGTTTATTCATAGTTCAAATGATGTTATACTCGAAATGACTACACTTTGATGAAAATAAGTGTCAATTCATAGTTCAAGATGCTGGTATCTTTGATAGATTGGTCACTTTTTGTTAAGGGATTTTGTTAGATAATACTGATTTAACTGTTGCTGATATGCAGGAAAAGTGGGGACACATCGAGTAGTGTATGAACTGTTAGTTACTTAACCTTTGATAAGTAGGGAATTTTCAGGATCTTAGCGGATTATTCATACGCGTGAGGTATGTAGGTTTGCCTTTGATACATTATATTCTTAGTTTAGGTTTGATTATGTTAGCTTTATGATGCCTAAAACTTTGCTGTTGTAACATATATTCGTTAGCGTCATATATAAAGAACTTATTTTATGTTATCTTTATCCAAAATGATACTCGAAAGACTGAATCAATAGCTTCAATAGATCTTAGGCGGGTGGGTGGGGAGGGGACTGCAGGGATGGGTGCGTTTGATATATGAATTTACTGCTTTTAAAATCAGAAACTATTACGCTTTATTGTATATTTTATTCAAAGAACTTATTTTTATGTTATGTCAGGGTAAAACTTTATTATTTTTGTTATGTTTGGTTAAAACTTTATGTTTGCAATTATTCGTTGGGGATTATGATATTTAGACAAGGTTATGATGAATTTTTGTTAAAATATTACAAAGTTGATGTAAAAAATTGTTACGTTACCATATATTCGTTGGTCAGTAGGATAATTAGGTAGTTATGCTAAATTTTGTTAAATATTACCATGTTAATGTAAAATTTACATAGATTGGTTACTTTGTTAAGTGATTTTGTTAGATAATATTGCTTTAGATGTTGGTTGAGTATGATGGAAAAGTGAGGATACATTGAGTTTTGTATGTCCTGTTAGCTACTTTACCTTTGATAAGTAGGGAATTTTGTGAATGTTAGCAGATTATTCATTTGTGAGGTGTGTTAGGTTTTGTCGTTGTACAATATATTCTTAGTTCAGGTTATGATATGTTAGCTTTATTTGATTGAAAAACTTGTTACCTTAGCATATATTCGTGGGTCTGTATGATATTTACGGTAGGTATTATTAAATTTTTGTTAATTGTTACTATGTTAATGTAAATTTAAAAATAACAATGCTATGTTACAGATATGTTTGAAAAAGGTGTGAATAGGTTTACGTTCTGTATGCAATGTTAGTTACTTTACTGTTGTTAATATGTGAACTTTGTTAATGTTGGTGTTATTTGTGCGTAAGGTATGGTTAGGTTTGTCGTGTACATTATATTCTTAGAGGTTATGATATGTTAGCTTTCTGATGTGAAAACTTTGGTTACATTAGCGCAATATATTCGTTGCGTCAGTATACTAAGAACTTATTTTTGTTATGTTTATCCAAAAATGAACTCGAAATATGACATAATCAACAGGATCACAATCAATATTTCATGGAGATGGGGGGAGGGGAGTGGAGGGCGAGTGTTTATTATTGATTACTGCTTTAAAATCAGTAAACTATTACACTTTACTATGCTATTTATTCAAAGAAACTTTTGTATTTTACATTTGGATAAAAACTTGTTATTTTGTTATGTTGGATAAAAAACTTTATGTTGCAATTATTCGTTGGGGATTATGATATTAGGTAAGGTAATGATGTTTTTTTTTTTTTTTTTTTTTTTGTTAAATTTTACTATGTTAATGTGAAAACTTGTACATTAGTAATATTCGTTGGTCCAAAGTATGAGAATTAGACAGGGGTTAATGTAAATTTTGTTCAAATATTAGTATTTTAAGTAAAATTAACATTGAAATGTTAGAGATATGCTTGAAAAAAAAGCTGATAGTTACGTTTGTACGCGTTGTTATTACTTTACTGGTTGTTACATATTGAACTTTTTTAATGTAGTAGTTTATTCTGCGCGTAAGGTTGTTAGGTTTAGTCTTGTACATTATATCTTAGTCAGGTTATGCTAGTTAGCTTTTTAATATTAAAACTTTGTTTACATTAGCAATATATTCGCTGGTTGGTAATATAAAGAATCTTTTTTTGAGTAATCTGAATGAAAAAACTTTTTATGTTTCTCTTATTCGTTGGATTATGATAGTTAGCTAAGGCTATGATGCAATTTTTAGGGTATTTAATTAACTGTGTTAATGTAGAAAATGAACATTGATATGTTAGAGATATGTTTTAAAGGTGTGAAATTAGTTACGTTTGTTATGCGTCTGTAGTTACTTTTAACTGATTGTTACGTATGGAACTTTGTTAATGTTAGTAGTTTATTCGTGCATAAGGTGTGTTAGGTGAATATTACTGGTTATGTTAGCTTTTATTCGTAGTTCAATTTGTTAATTAGGTATGATATGATAAATATACTATGTTATTATTAAATTAATATGTTATCAATAGTCGCGCATAGAACACTTGAATTGCCGTAAGTTTGGCAACAGCGCATCTGACAGAGATAATTTGATAACATTGCATAGATTAGCATTTACTCGTTGATCAGTATGATAGATAGGTTATGTTCGTAATAATATTTTTGTTAGGTTTGTTAAAAAATTACTATGTTAATGTTATAAAACATAAAAAATAAAGATATTAGCAAAAACATAAAATGTTTTAATAAATTTGTTATATTTTCCCTGCTGACAAACAAGAATCAAAGGAATTGCGTAATGTTTCAAAACGGACCAAACAAGAATCATAGGTATTGCTTAATGTTTCGAAAAAAAATGGGAGGAGCATGAACCATTTCTCGATTTGCTATCTAATAACTCTAATGAAACATGGAAATAACAAAAAACAAACGTGAAAGGAATTTGTCATAAAGGCCTAGATATGAAAAAATTACAATATCTGAATGCGATTTCATGTTTTAAAAACAAGAGCTGAAATATGGTATGCTTGCATAGGACTTTTCAACCGATTATGGTTCGCTCGTGTGCTATATCCTTGTTTACTTTCTTCTGATTGTTGAAAGACAAGAACTCATTACCTGGAGATCTCTC
>JABUQX010100986.1:15000-28302 GCA_015478945.1 Trachelipus rathkii | reverse complement strand
TTTTATTTTTCCAAAAGTAAAGTTTATTTATACAAAAAGGAAAAAAATTTAAAAAAGCTTACATTAATAGCCTAGGGGAATAACGTCCACTGTGATCACAAAAGTTCTAAATGGGAGATTTAGGTTAACTTTTCTTCTTCAAAGCATCTGAATTTTTGATTTTATAGCGTATTCTTCTGTCAAAGCTTTCAGTTTTTAACATCTTTCTTTCTGCTCTTCAAGTTTATAGATCTGGTATGATAATCTTTCTTTTTCAACCTTTATTATCTTCTTTCTTCTTGGTCTGTTTTGACTCTTGAGAGTGTCTTCATACCTTCCTATGGCAAGCTCTTACATTTGTCAACATTTATTGAGTGATAGGAACTTTATGAATACTTTCATGAGATCTTATAGCATTGTGCACTGTCCTTTGAGAAATCAGACTATGTTTCTTTCAGATTCTCCACTAAAATTGCTTAATTTATAGAAAACTCTCCTTCCACTGTCGCATTTCCATGCAAAAATATCAGTCCTAATTTCAATAATTTGCCACAATTCCACATAAAATTGATTCCAGGTACTAAAGAAGAAAAAAACTAATCAAGTCTCTTAGAAAAACAATCATCATCCAAAAATATTTTGAATTTATTAATTCAGGGTAGAATGAGCTTCACTGCAAAATAGATTGTATTGTGCTTTTGCTTTCTAGAAAAAATAGGGAGCAATCCATGGTTAATCACATTATTTACATTCATCGGGCCCCATTTTAAAATTGAAAGCTAACCAACTATCTGGAAAACATTAATTTAAAATGCTTCCCCTATATCTGCACACGAGTTTAAAGAAATTTTATCATCCACCACCTTTAATGCCCATAGTATTTCAGACTTGTAACATCATCTTTAATGCAAAAAGATGAAACTGATTGATAAACTGGTTTTCGTTGGTTATTAATAGAACACTCAGGGTCATTTACAATCGGTTGAGTATGATTAGAAGTTGATGGAATGGCATAATATTCAGTGCACACACTTTCACTAATATTTGTATTATTAGAACATGTAACGAAAAAGTTTTTCAATGATGGGTGGTCCTGCTGAGTTTTATTTAAATTCAAATGAGTTTCCCCTCTTGAATGTGAAACTTCGGCTTGGCGTCCCATGTTAGATAAATCAAAGTTCTTTTCACATACTTTAAAGTATGCCTTGGAACCTATCAGGTCCTTACCCAACCACCTGATAAACTGTTGGTTCAGTTTGACGTCCAACTACTGGTCGTTAAAGTTAGTTTTTTTTGTTTGAATTATTTGGGAGAATACATGGGAGTGAGCTTTAACTGCTTAATTATCCTATATCACTTCGTCAAACCTCAAAAAAAAACACCTCAAAAAGAATAAATTTCCCCTAAAAGAAAAAAAAGATATAAACAGATTTAGTCATAAGTCATACAGTCTTTAAAAAACACATGCATACACCAATCACCTTCAATCAAAAGGATGAATTTGGAACAACCTCTACGAACAGAATAGGAAGAATGGTAGGTAATATTGAACTAAAAATAGAAAGAAACAGGATAGAAGTATATTTATGGAATGTTATTTTCCCCGCCCATCCTTTTCATTCACTTATCAAATAGCTACATCTCTTTATACACAATTAATACAGTAAGAAAAAAAATATATCAAAAATATGCAACTTGGTCCATGAATCATTCTTCAAAATGTTATTAAAATTTTTAAAATTCCCTGACCTATTTGAACAATACCCTGTTAAAAGCATATCTTAAAACGTTTCCCTGACTTTCCCTTACCAATTTTTTTTCCTGACTTTCCCTGACTTCCCTGACTTTCCAGAAAGTGTTAACCCTATATATATTATATTATATAATATAATTATATATATTAATAAAAATATATAATATATAATTATAATTATAGATATATAAATATAATATAATATATAAATAATAATATCCACCCGATATCCCATAGTAACTAAAATATAATGCCTAAGAAAAGAATACATTGTGATGTGCCAATGCTGTCCCAAAAAATGTTAAAAAAAAAAAAAAAAAAGTAATAAAAAAAATTATATCTCAAAAACTACAATAGCTACAGCGAAAAGAATTACATTTTTGGGAAATCCTCGTAAAATTTCACAAGAAAATTGTAAAAAAAAAAAAAATTTTTTTTTGCTTTAACGCCAATAGGGCTCGAGCCGACCGAACATAGGGGGTTCCAACCCCTAGGGGAAGGCGGAGAACCCCCGCGACACCCAAATACCAAAGACGGGGGTTCCGGAGACAAATAATCCTAGCCCCCGTAGTTCCCGGAAGGCCGAAGACCCGACTCCTCATCGGCGTATACCCTTGGTATCTTTAGTAAAAAAAAAAAAAATTAATAGAAAGTCTTTATTTTAACGAGAAACCATTAAAAGGTCTCAATAGGCCTTCTAATCATATACTATAATTATTACCAATATTTTTTTTTTTTTTTTTACATTCCCATCCAAAATTTACGCAGGATTCCAAAAATGATTCATTTCGCGTAACTATTGCTAGTTTTGAGACAATATATATAATATATTATATTTTTTTTTTACATTTTTCTGACCCAGCATTTGACCAGCATTCCAGCAATGTATTCCGTTTTACTTGTAGCATAAATATTAAGATATATTATGACGGCTAATCCAACGCTGACCATATATTTAATAATTTAATATATTACATATATATATATAATTATAATATATATATATATATAATATATATTATTATTATATCATATAATTTAAATATATTATTTATATATAATAATTATTAATAATATATATATAAAAAGAACAGTAAAATAAATTGTAATTTATGTGTAAAGGTGTGCATAAAATACTTTGTTATTTGTTTATACACGATTGCAACATTTGTCAAACAATTCTTATAATTTCAAAACAAACAATCCCAACTCTTCCTAAATCAATATATAAAAACGATTACCTTTTCTAAAATATCGATGTTGATACATTACCTTCAAACGACAATTACCATTAAATATATTATAATAATAATTATATATATATAATATATATATATTATACTATATTTATATATACTATATATATATATATATATATAATATTATATATATAATATTAATATATATATATAATATATTATATAACTACTATGGTGATATTTGGTTTAGAGCGACAACTATCATCGATCCATTCTCAAAAAACTTACAATAGTTACAGGAAAAAGGAATACATTGTTGGAATCCTGGGAAAATTTTTTTACCGAGAAAACTGTTAAAAAAAAAAAAAAAAAAAAAAAAAAAAAAAAAAAAAAAAAAATCATTTATCTGGTAGGTAAGCAGCAGCTACAGCGAAAAGGAATTCATTTTTGGAATCCTTGTAAAATTTTAGTTAGGAAATTGTAAAAAATAATTAAAAATAAATTAAATGTAAAATAAATATGGGCCTATTTTTTTTTTAGGAGCAGGGGACATAATTATATATATATATTATTTGTAGAGGATATATACACGGCAATGTAGGGGGCTCGAGCCGACGGGGAACACAGGGCGGGACCATACCCCGTAGGGAGGGGCGGAGGAACCCCCCGCGACACCCAAATACCAAAGAGCGGGGGGTTCCGGAGACCCTCCCCGAGGGGGGGAAATTAGTCCTACCCGTAGTTCCCCGGAAGGCCTAGAGCCCGACTCCTACCATCGGTGCGGTATACCCTTGGGGGTATTTTTAGTAAAAGAAAAAAAAGAAAAATTTATTAGAAAGTCTATTTATTTTAACGATAACAATAAAAGGTCTCTAAATAGCTCTCTAATCATATTACTATTAAATTATTAGCAAATAACAATTTAAATTTTTAGGTTTTTTTACATTTTCCTATCTAAAATTTTACCAGGATTCAAAAATGTATTCTTTTCGCTGTAGTAACTATTGTAGTTTTTTAGATTTTTTTTTTTTTTTTTTTTTTTTTTTTTTTTTTTTTTTTTTTTTTTTACATTTTCGCACCACAAAAATTGGACCAGCATTCCAGCAATGTATTCCTTTCCCTGTAGCATTGTAGTTTTGAGATATGGATTGTTGATAGTTGTCGCTCTAAACCAATTATCACCTATATATATATATATATATTTATATATTATATATATATATATAGTATATATATTATAGTATTATATATATATATATAATATACTAATATATATATATATATCATATTATATATAATATATATATATATATATATCAGCGTTTGGATTGTCCGTCATATGGTACCTTAAAAACTATTAATGCTACAGTAAAACGGAATACATTTTTGGAATCAGCGTAAAGAGTTTTAGTCCTGGAAAACTTTAAAAAATTAAAAAAAAGCGATTTTTAAAAAAAAAAGTAATTAAAAATTTTAGAAGAGTAATTTTAAACTTATTTAATTAACGGAACCTTACGTTGCGCTTTAAATTAATGGTGGTGTTAAAACTAAGAATACCCAAGGGTTTATACCGCCCCGATGCAGAGTCGTGGTCTCTCGCCTTCCGGAGAAAACTACGCGGGAGGTAGGATTATTGCCCCCTTCCGGGGAGGGTCTCCTTAACCCCCGCTCTTTGGTATTGGTGTCGCGGGGTTCCTCCGCCCCTCCCCTTACGGTATTGGAAAAATCTCCCCTTGTTCCCCGTCGGCCGAGCCCCCCTAAGTGTGCCGTTGTATAATATATATAATTATATATTAATAATAATATATATATATATTATATAATATATATATATATATAATATAAATATAATATAATATTAATAAATATATATATAATATAATTTAATTTTTTGTGAGAAAGAGATTTTGCGTATTTCAAAACCCCGTTACAAGACCCCGTTACAAATTTATGACCCCGTTATAATGAACTGTTTTTTAGAGATTGCAGATTTTTTTTAGAGAAGTTTAAATATAACGAACATATAATTGTTATTTAATATTTTACTTCATTTATTACATTTAATATACGGTTCAGGGCTAACGTTTTACGCTGATTCCGAAAATATATTCCTTTTTACTGTCTGTAGCATTAAAAGTTTTTAAGATACATATGACGACTAATCGAACGCTGGCCCTATAAATATATATATATATATATATATATATATATAATAATATATATATATATAATATATATTAATATATATATACATTATAATAAATATTATATATATATATTATATATATAGAGTATTGGTTGTTAAAGCCACAAATATCTCAATCCGTATCTCAAAAACTACAAAGCTCAGGGAAAAGGAATAACATTGTTGAATCCTGCAAAATTTTATTGCGGGAAACTTGTTTTAAAAAAAAAAAAAAAACATCTCAAAAACTACAATAGATTACAGTGCAAAAAGGAAACATTTTTGGAATCCTTGTAAAAATTTTTGTTAGGAAAATGTGTTAAAAAAAAATAATAATAAATAAATTAAAATAAATATTGGCTATTTTTTTGTGAGCAGGGGACATATTATATATATATATTATATATATATATATATATACATATTATAAATATACGGCAATTTTATTATTATGGTTATATAAATTATATATATAGTTTAAAAGATAATATTTGCCTATATCTGAAAGTATACATTGCAATGTAGGGGGCTCGAGCCAACGGGGAACACAGGGGGGACGTTTTCCATACCCCGTAGGGGAGGCGGAGGAACCAACCCCCGCGACACCAAATACCAAAGAGCGGGGGTTCCAGAGACCCTCCCCGGAGGGGGGGATAGTCCTACCCGTAGTTCCCCGGAAGCGAGAGACCCGACTCCTGCACTAGTGCGGTAACCTTCTGGGGTATTCTTTAGTAAAAAAAAAAAAAAGCAAAAATTAATAGAGTCTATTTATTTTAAAACGAGTAACCAATAAAAGTTTCTCTAAATAGGCTATCTAATCATATTACTATAATATAACCATTTTGTTTTTTTTTTTTTTTTTTTTTACATTTTCCTATCTAACATTTTACCAGGATTCCAAAAATGTATCCTTTTCGCTGTAGCTATTGATATTTTTATATATATCTTTTTTATTTATTTTTTTTACATTTCCGCACTAAAATTTGGACCAGCATTCCAGCAATGTATTCCTTTTCTTGCTAGCTATTGTAGTTTTTGAGATATGAGTTGTGGCTTTAAACCAAATTCACCATACGTATTATAATATATATGAATATATATTATTATATATATAAATATATATATATATATATTATATATATATATATATATATATATATATATATATATATATATATAATATATATATATATATAATATATATATATATATTATATATATATTAAGTATATATACCGTATATTTACCAAACATAACTTAATTGTGTCTTGGTCTAAGACATCCTTTCTCGCATCTTCAATTTTTGATGTAGAAGTATATAAGCCAGTAAAAATATAGATATGGCAGCTATTTTTTGGTCTTCATAGAGACCGCACTTATGTTTCCCATAACAAAATACCACCGCTTGGTCACTGTTATGATGTTGAGAGGTTGAGAAGTGATTGATGAGAAGTGATATATAATAGTTGTGCGTCTCAAACAAAGAACCATGCGATATTTTATGAAATGAAATATGAGATAGATTAAAATAAGTAAACACACATGAAATATGAAAATTCAATATATAATATATTTGACGTTTATATATATTAATATATATTATAATATATTATATATAATATATATATATATATATATATATATATATATATATATATATATATTTATAAATATTATATATAATATATATAATATATATATATATGGACAAAGTTACTTAACGCCCAAACGGAACGGGAGCTCGGGAAAAAAAAAATTTCACAGGTATCATCAATGAAACATAAATAGATTTCCAACTGCTCGTAAAAAATTATTTTTTTATTTTTTAATCTTTTTTTTTACCTGTTCTAGGGGCGAAATTAGGTTAGGTTAGGTTAGGTTAGGTCAGTGAAAAAAAAATTTTCATTTCGACCCTAGAACATCTATATATATGTATCATAGAGGCTACCTGTGAAAAATTTATTTTTTTTTAATCCCTATAGTCCATTTATTGGTACCAGTTTTTAAGAAAACTTACGCATAATATATTATATATAATAAATATATATATAATATATATATATATAATATATATAATATTATATATATAATATATATATATATATATAATAATATATATATTATATATATATAGGCCCTTTTCTTTTTTACATAGTGGTCATTTCTTTAAAAGTTTTTTGTTTTTTTTAATAGTATTGCTACTATTTGATACCAACAATGAATTTCATTGGAAACGGACATGATTCAAAAGTTCGAAGTAATTTTAAATAAATGTTGTTTTAAAAATCAACATTTACGTTAAAAATAGCGTTTAAAAAGAAAATATCTCGAAAAGGTTGATACTTATACAATATTCAATTACATATTTGGTAGCGTCTAGAAGAGCCACAATCCATATTTAAAAAAAACTACAACAGCTACCAGGAAAAAGAAATACATTGCTGGAATGCGGTCGAATTTTAGTGCGGAAAATGTAAAAAAAAAAATTAAATAAATTAAATAAAAAAAAATTTATTATCTATATACTATTACAGCGAAAGCCGAAAAGGAATACATTTTTGGAATCCCTGCAGTAAAATTTTGTATAGGAAAAAAGAACAGAAAAGATAACAAAATTAAAAAAATTATTGTTTAATAATTATTATAGTAATAATAATTAGAGAGCCTATTTTAGAGACCTTTTATTGGTTACTCGTTTAAATAAATAGACTTGTCTATTAAAATTTTGCTTTTTTTTTCAACTAAAGAATACCCCAAGGAGTGTTTACCGCACCGATGGCAGGAGTCCGGGTCTCTCGGCCTCCGGGGAACTACGGGGTAAGACTAATTCCCCCCCCTCCGGGGAGGTCTCCGGAACCCCCGCTCTTTGGTAGTTGGGTGTCGCGGGTGGTTTCCTCCGCCCACTCCCCTACGGGTAATGTAAACGGTCCCCGCTGGGTTCCCCGTCGGCTCGAGCCCCTAAATACCTTTAAAAAATAATAATATATATTATATGTCCCAGCACCCCCCCAAAAAAAATAGCCAAATTTTGTTTAATTTTTTATTTTTTATTTTTTTTTTAAATTTTTCCTAACCAAAATTTTACAAGGATTCAAAAATGTATTCCTTTTCGTTGTAGCTTTGTATTAAGATTTATTTTTGTTTTTCCTCGTTTTGACCGATATAAGGAGGATTTCAGCAATCAATTCCTTTTCCCAGGTAGCTGTTGTAGTTTTTGAAGATTATGATTGTTGGCTCTTCTAGAGCTGGCCCATATATTGGAATCAGCGAATAAAGGCTTTATTACAAAACTATAAAAAAAACCAAAAAAAAAAACATTTTTTTCATAAATTAAATATCTTCAAAAAAAAAACATACAGAAAAACCAATTACATATTTGGAATCAGCGTATAAAAACTTATTACAAATATGTAAAAAAAAAAAATTATGGGGGGCTCGAGCCGAGCTGACGGGGGACAACGCGCGTCGCATTTTTCGTACCGCTTATTGGGTGGCGGAGCGAACCCACGCGACACACCAAATACCAAAAAAAAAAATTAAAAAAGTTACGGATCCGTAAAAACGTAACTGGTCCTATATATTTTAAATATTGTCCGTTACCACTGAAATAGATTGTTGGTATCACGGAAGGCAACGATAATAAAAAAAAAAATTCAAACTAATTCTGTAAAAAAGAAAGGTTCATATATATAATAAATATTATATATATAAGATATAATATATATATATATATATATATTATATATATATATATATATATATTATATTATTTAATATATATATATATATATATATAATATATATATATATATTATATATATATGCCTGTTTATGTTTTAAGATTCCGTGCAGTTTTGATTTTTTTTTTGGTTTTTTTTTTTAAGCTATATGCTAGTATTATGATACTAACAAGAATTTCATGCGTGATGTGCATGATTCAAAAGTTCGAAAATTGTATAATTATTTTAAAAATCACATTTATAAATAAAATTATAAAAAAATAAATATTCTCAAAAAAATACAACACTTACAGAAAAACCAAATTACATATTTGGATCAGCATTTAAAGCTTATTACAAAAATGTAAAAAGCAAAAAAAATAAAAATAATTTTTTTCAGTATTAAAAAAAATCTCGAAAGTACGACACTTACAGAAAAATTAATTACTATTTGGTATCAGCGTGTAAAGCTTATTAACAAAATGTAAAAAGAAAAATAAACAAATATAAAATAAATTAGGGGGCTCGAGCCGACGGGGACAGAGGGGGGACGTTTTCCATACCCCCTAGGGGGGCGGAGAACCCCCGCGACACACAAATACCAAAGAGCGGGGTTCCGGGACCCTTCCCGGAAGGGGGGAAATAGTCCTTCCCTGTCGTTCCCCCGGAAGGCCGAGAACCCGACTCCTGCCATCTTGCGGTTTACTTGGGTATTCTTTTAGTAAAAAAAAAAAATTAAAACTGACGGAGTCGTAAAACGTAACTCGTCCTATATATTTTTAATCATGGTTTTCACCCCTTAAATTGACTGTTAGGATCATTATACGAGAAATATATAAAAAAAAAAAAAAAAAAATTCAAAAACTGATGAAGTCGTAAAAACATTAACACGTCCTATATATATATATATATATATATATTATATATTATAACTATATTATACTATATATATATATAATTTATAATAAAAATATAAATATAATATTAATTATTTATATATATATATATATATATATATATGGCAGCCTCCCGAAAGCATCATGCATGTAACTAAAAAAAATATAAGATACAGAAAAAAAAAAAAAAATTTTGATTTTAGCAAGCAATTTCATCGATGAACTTAAAAAAAATTAAATTAATCTAATATTTATTGAATGACACCTTAAATACTACTATAATCTTAGATCTAGCAAGCTTACGGTTTGATTGACCTTGAATCCTGCATTACTTCCGAGAGCCAAAAGTTCCAAATAGTATTTTAAGTTACCTTTTGGAGAAAATGTAAAAATTTAATTTTTTTCTTTTTATATCCTTTTTAGGGGTTGAGCCCGACGGAGGACAACCGTCGATACGCGGTAGGCCGACCAAACCCGCCGACTCTTGCCATCTTCTGTTTTACCCGTGGGATTTGCTTTAGTTAAAAACAAAAAAATCAACATTTGAGCACCTTGCGTGCTCATCGGAGTAAGCGAGTTCCTTCGAATCTCAGGGAAAACAGGATAATATCATAATTTTCCAACATTTTTAACTATTTTAAATGTCAAAATTTGTTTATTTTATTTATTTTTTTTTAAATTTCATGGATAAAAATGTCTCCTGATTAAAAAAATGTTATTTATTTTCCTGTACCTGTTATGGTTTTTTTTTGTTATGTGCATGTTGCTTTCTGGAGGCTGACCTATATATATATATAGATATATTATATATTAATATATATATATAATATATATATATAATATATATATATATTAATATATATATATAATATATTATATAATATAATATAAATATATATATATAATATATATATATATAATAATATTAAAATAGTTGATAATGCAGTAGGCCTACCAGCAAAATACCGACTATTAAATTTAATACATCCAAATTTTATATAAATGCAATAATAAAAATGGATGAAAAATTACTACCTTAATTAACAATGTACTTACCTTAACGAAGGTTTGAAATTACTATGATAAATGAATAAAATTATTAAGAAAAAAATTTAGAGAACAAAATCACAAACGACCAAGCGAAAACAAATTGGGGTTATGACATGAATTGTCAGTTGAGCAGTTGACTTGATCTAAAATAGAATCCGAGTGCCAGATGACAAAAAAAATGTACCTACAGAGTTCCCAAAATTATAATACTGATAAGTTTGAAATTGACTAATATCACAATTTTATTGTGCTAATATCATGAAGTGACAGTACGTCATACACACTGGTATTGTTTTATATTTTTTTGTTCAGAAGAGTTTCAAACCATATTATAAATTTGAATGATAAAAAATGGTTTTTTTTAACTCACAAATTTATAAATTGAATGAAAAGTTTTATATATGAATTTCTGCGCTATGCAAAAAATAAGCTCGAAAAAAAAGTTATCCTCTGAAAGTACTACGATTTGGTAGTTTTTACATCGAAATTCCCTACGAGAATTTACTAAATGGTACCTACTTGCTAGAGAAAATTCCTTTACATTGCAATTTTGAAAGAACAGTGGAACTTCTTACCAAGCAACAAACAATGCTCGAAAAAAAATTGTTGATGCTGCTGCAAATTTTAACTTCCTTGTTTGCTGATCTCGTTATTAATTATATATATATTATATATATATTATATATATAGATATATATATATATAATATATATATATATATATATATATATATATAATATATATACCTATATATATATAATCTTTTATATCTAGAAATAAAAACAGTCAGTCACGCGTCAGTCATGCGCGCCAGTCAGCGAGTCAGTCAGCGAGTCAGTCAGTGCTTCTAATTTCGAATATGTTGGTTTTTAAAAACGTCAAGGGTCTCATTTAGGTATTCACTTAAACTAAAGATTTCGTAACAACCAGAACAGCTTGTATATATATATATATAATATATAATATATATATAATTATATATAAATATATATATTATATATAGTATATATATATATATATATATATATATTATATATATATATATATATATATATATATATTATATATATATAGCTATATCATATGTGTGTGTGTGTGTGTGATTTCATTATTAGTAGAAAAAGAAGAAGAAAAAGAAAAAGAAAAAGAGAAGAAGAAGAAAGAAGGAAGAAGAAATGTTTCAACAGAGGTTAAAATAATAACATCAATAACACATTAATACACCGACTAAGAAGAAACAATAAAACGATGATTTATATACAATACACATTATATGTAAAGGAGAGCTTGATTTTGTTCGCAAGTTGAATTACCGAAGATAAATCTAAACAGTCAAACATGCCATCTAACAATTATTGCAAAATGTATTGAAGCTTATATGAGAAAAACAACGAAAACGGCGGTTTCATATCTACATTTCCATTGCAAATGTTATTTTATTACTGACATCACTAAGAACAGTGTTATCTGTCAAGGTTATCGCAAAAGTGTTATTGATAATGATCTAACACATATGAAGAGTTTCATATTATTTCGTTATGAAAAAAGCATCATGTAGTAAAGTGAACTAGTTGTACATGAGAATTTATTGCATAATTCAAAGCTAATGATATTTTAAAAGTGGTAACCTCTTAGATGTCCAAGGTCCCCAAATCCCACTTTTTTTATCTTATTCTTCCTTGATAGAAAAATGGTGAAAGGCAAATGTTTTTTCTCTTAGACTTAAAGAAGGTTAGTCAAATTCGAGTTCATCAACTCAAACAAGAATAGTTCTCGAAAACAAGTTGAAAAGTAACACAAAGATATACAAAGAAAACTCACTTGAAGTTTACCGACAGGATGCAAGGAATTTCTCGTTGGCCTGCAAGAATACAATGAACAAAAATACTGAGACAAAAATAAGTTAATATACAACAGTTGATTTTATTTCAGTAAAAAAAAAAGGGGGAGCACAGAGTAATTTTAATGTTTTCGAATTATTATTAATATTTAATGTTTTCGAATATATATATATAGTATATAGAGCTATAATATATTATATATTATATTATATTATATATAATATATTATATATATATATTAATATATATAGATAGTATATATATATATATATATATCTATAATATATATATATATTATTACTAAAATATATATAATAATATAATATATATATATATATATAAAATAATATATATATATAATAATATATATTAGAAAACTTTTTACTTTATTTTTCGTAAACTGAATATTTTTTATGAAAAATTATACCCTTGGTAATATAAAAACTTTAAAGATTTATTTTCCACACAAAATATTTGTAAAATACTGAATTTAAAACTATTTACAGACACACAAATTAACTTTCCAACAAAGGGCTTCTTTCATAATTTTAACGTTTATAAGGATCGACTACCCCTTATAACCTTATAACGTTAAAATTCTTGAAATGAAGCCCTTTTGTTGTATTGGCGAAAGCTAATTTGTGTATCTGTAAATAGTTTTAAATGTCAGTTTTTACCAA
>JABUQX010100986.1:7500-12500 GCA_015478945.1 Trachelipus rathkii | reverse complement strand
GAGGTAAGCGTTCAGTATCTTTCCATTTATGCATTCCCAGCGGTATTTGTTAAAAATGAGTTTAATTAATTTTATTTTGTTTATATATGTTTTAATTGAATTATAAGTGATTTTCATTAAAAATAAAAATAATAAAAGCTATATCTAGGAGTATAACTAAATAATGCTATTTATATTTTTTTATTTCATTTTTTTTTTTTTGCTTATTCCTTCTAGATTTCAAAATATGTTGGGGTTAAAATGGTTGTTGGGGTCATTAAATTGAATGTTTTTAAAACTAAAACAATTCCCTAGTCTGTTTCGCTATACTACAAATGCATGGCAGATATTGTACGGTTTACCTCAATATATATATATATATATATATATATATATATATATATATATATATATATATATATATATATATATATATATATATATATATATATATATATATATATATATTTATATTTTTTATCTCTATATATATATATATATATATATATATATATATATATATATATATATAAACTGATTGTGAAACTAAATTTCGTGATTTCGTGTGCAACTGAGGTCTATTTGTTTTAAAATACAAATATTTTTTAAATTACTTTTATATACTTTAGCAAATATTAATTCTATCTTGGCAACAGATTAGTGCCAAATGGTAAATCTAGTAGGAAAAAGTAAAAAAAAATAATTAAATAAAATAAAATCTAAATTCAGCAAATTTTTTTTTTTTTTTTTTTTTTTTTTAGATTTTGCTTTTTTTTTTAATATATTTCCTAAAAATCATTAAAAATTCAATTAAGAAAAAAATTAAAAAGAAAATTGAATTGAACTCATTTTTAATAAATATATCGGTGGGAAGATATAAAGGGAAAGATTTACAAATTACTCCCATAGGAATATTATTATTTATCTCATTCACTACAAAAAAATTTTTTTTTTTTTTTAAATATACCAATAATAACTATCGACCAAATTAACAAAGACCCTTCCTTCTTATTATAATTTTTTTATATATACACTTATGATCTTGAAGCAATATTTTATCATTTTTACAGCACTCACGGATCGGGGGTAAGGATGACGGAGCCCTCCGTAGACAAACGTTCGTGTGCCACGCATTCATTTACCACTAAAAATTTATATAAATTTTATTTCCTAAAGATCTAGCATGAAAATTTATTATTATTATTATTATTATTATTATTATTATTATTATTATTATTATTATTATTATTATTATTATTATTATTATTATTATTATTATTATTATTATTATTATTATTATTATTATTTAATTCTTGTTTATTATTTATTATTTGCGTTGAATCCAAAGAATTGTATTGGTGTTTGTCTATAAGGCAGGGGTTCCCAAAGTTTTGTCACCGCAGCACCCTTGTTGTGCTAAAAAAAAATTCGCGGCACCTACTCTTTAATTGGTTTGACTACTTAGTCTTAGGTCTTAGGAAAACAAGAAAACACATTGCAAATTTAATGCTCATTGGAATTCACCTTTAATGTGAAGAATGAAACTGTTTTAATAAATTTTTCATTATTTTCTTTAAGTTTATGAGAAGTTTTGTCAATTTTACCCTTAAATCACTTGACGCTGAAAGTTTACTCCTGTATCTGTTTTTTATGTAAGCATACGTTGAGAATGCATACTCACATAGATAAGTGGATAAAACGCACAAGTCTTTTTAATGCAATCTTGCCAACAGCATTGTTTTTTGCATACACTTGCATCCATAACTCTTCTTGGCCCCCTTCGTGGTATTTAAGTTTCAAAGCGCTGTCTTCACTGATGTCCAGCAGATTTTGAAAAGCTTCATTTGTCATCCCAGTAGGTTTACGTTTCGGGTCGCACGAAAACGGGTTTGTCATCCAGTTGTAGACATCCTCAGAATCAATATCGGGAAAATACCTCAATGCTTTTTTCCAAAACCTTCCAAGCGTGGGCAGTAATAATTTTCGAGGAAGCCTTGGTTGAACATGGATCTCTATTTGTTTTGACAAATTCTTGCAACCGAGGAAAGTTGGAGATGTCTCTGCTCTTAACACACGCTTCAAAAAATAAAAAAAAATTTGCGCAAGCCTTTTATTTTGTCTAATTGTGCTCCTCCCTTCCTTTGAAGAGATGTGGTGGTTTCATTTAGTTTTTCGAATATGTTGGAAAGGTATCCCAATTTAAGCAGCCAATCGACACTGCTATTTTTTTTTGAATAAAAGACTGCTCTGTAAATGTGACCACCAATGCATCGTTTAGTTCAAACAGTCTGGCTAAAATCTTTCCCTTTGAAAGCCACCGCACTTCTGTGTGCAGCAAGAGGTGGAAGTGATCCATACCCATATCTTCGGCGGTAAGTTTTAAAAGGCGTGCTTGAAGCGGGTGGCTCTTAACATGATTAATTATCTTCACAGCATCATCCAGTACGACTTTTAAATCTTGTGGCATCTTTCTTGTTGCCAGGGAATGCTGATGTATGACAGTGGCTGCTGGTGGCGTATTCTGCCACTTGCTTCATCCTAGACACCGCTCCCTTCGTTTTTCCAACCATTGCGGCCTCTCCATCACTGCAAATATCCACACACTTGCTCCATTCCAAACCATTTTTCTGTACAAATTTCTCGATAGCATTGAAAATTTCGTCGCCAGTGGTGTAAGTCTCAAGCACTTCGCTCATCAAGAGTTCCTCTTCTATTTATTGCGTGAATGGGTACCTCACAAACACAAGAAGAACAGCAAGTCCTGCCACGCCGGTACTTCATCAAGCTTCGTAAACTAAAAATTCGTACAATCTTTTATAAGTTCGTTCTCGGATTACTCTGAAATTGTGTTAATTCGCTTGCTTATAGTGTTATTTGATAGCTGCACAGTATCAATCTTCTTGGTCATATCTGGACCTAAAATGCAACTAACAACATCCTTCAGGCAAGGTTTAATTAATGTCTCGGCAATAGTATGCGGTTTTTCAGTTTTTGCAATATGTAAACTGACAATAAATGAAGCTTCAGTTGCGTTTTCATTTTCATTTTTAGAAATTCTCTCCATCATATAGATGAACCTGCCTGAAGAGATAAAGCGCGGCGTTTGAAGATTTCTTCACCTTTATGCACTAAATCAGAATGATTGCATTCCAAATGTCTTTTTAATTTGGATGGGACTAAGCAGCCATTAGCAACAACTTTATGACAGTTTTTCACTTTTCAAAAGCATATTTGATATATATATAGCATATATATATATATATATATATATATATATAAATATATGTATATAGAGTATATATATAGTAAAGATATATATATATATATATATATATATATATATATATATATATATATATATATATATATATATATATATACCTTATATTTTTTAAAATATATATTATATTATATATAATATATATATATATATATATATATATATATATATATATATATATATATATATATATATATATATGTTGTTATATATATATATATATATATATATATATATATATATACGGTATATATATATATATATATATATATATATATATATATATATTATATATATATATATATATATATATAGAGAAAGAATATATATATATATATATATATATATATAGATATATATATATATATATATATATATATATAATATATATATATATATATATATATATATATATATATATATATATATATATATATATATATATATACATATATATATATATATATATATATATATAGTATATATATATATAGAGAAGTAATATATATATATATATATATATATATGTTCTCTATTTATATTTATATATATATTATATATATATATATATATATATATATATATATATATATATATATATATATATATATATATATATATATATATATATATGGATGCATACATTCCATTCTCTATCCCTTTAACTAAAACTGATAAATCTTGCTTGGTTTATCAGAAATTATCGTTGTCTTCAAATCCAGAGACTCGTGCTTTTACACATTTCATCTCGGAATGACAAAAAATCAACTCTTCGAGACCCTAAAAACTTTTCCTTATAGAAAATTCAACAATCTTTCTGGTTCCTCTATCTCAAACTCTCTCTGGACATTTTGCAGTTTTATAATTTCAGCTCCAATTTTGCTTCTCTCTCTCTCTCTCTCTCTCTCTTCTCTCTCTCTCTCTCTCTCTCTCTCTCTCTCTCTCTCTTCTCCTCTCTCTCTCTCTCCTACCTCTTGTACCTCTGTCGATAATACTTCTGTCTTAGCTTCTGCAAAAGCTGAACTGTTTACTCAAACTTTTCCTTCTAATTCCACTCTAGACGGCTCCCGAGCTATTCCTCCTCTCTTTCTCCTTTCAACTCATTAAAATTATATTTCCTCACTCTTTTAGCTTAACTCTAAGAAAGCAGAGAGTGCTGAAGTAAAGACCACTCGATTGCTGATCTTCTTTCCTTTCTCTCCAACTCTAGGTTAGGTTCTCTGCTCTTCCGCATTTCAATGAATCTTTTTCTTTGGCGTTAGACATATTGAAAAGGTTTTCGATAAACCTTGACACAAAGCTTTAATTTCTTCCGTTTCAGTCATTCTATGGCTCTATTGTAGATAGCCACCATTTATTTTTTAAATCTATCCATGCAGTGTTCCTCAGAATTCTGTTCTATCCCAACTTTTTTTTTCATTTTACATCAATGACATATCTGTTACTGTGTCTCCTGTCCACTTTTAGGCTGATAACTCCAACACTCATCATTACTTCTTCCAATTTGAGAGACGACTCATTCAACAGCGAATGAATGATGCTTGGATGGTAACCTTGAAGCAACAAACCTCTGATCTTTCTCCTACCTATTGTTATGTTAAAAAGAAAAAATGGTCGTTTTCAATGTCTCAATAACTCATCTTCTTCATCTATCTACTTGACATAATCTTCCAAACAACTATAATATCTTCTTTAAAAACACAACTCTAACCTTCTTCTGTTCTTAATATTTTTTATATTT
>JABUQX010100986.1:0-2500 GCA_015478945.1 Trachelipus rathkii | reverse complement strand
ACATGTCTTTGATAGATATATGTTAAACATATAATGCAACTATGAATAAAGAGTAATATGGGACAACAATGAATGTAATAGAAGGAATGGGTTTAGTTAATGTAAACATACCTTCGATGGTAGTAACTTTCTCTTCGTAGACGATCTACTGTGCGTCTGGAATATCCCTCATCAAGCTCCAACAATAGTCAGCCATCATATTGATATCCCACTTGTCCTGGTAACGTCCTTCCATGAACTTTAGATCTTGATGGAAGCGTTCACCCTGCTCATCACTAACATCGCCTAGGTTATCCGGAAATTTTCTTAGGTGAGAATGTAAGTATTGCAACTTTATACTCATTCTACATCCATGAGAATGAAAACTGTCTAGCAGTTCCTGTACAATGTTAGTGGTTCTCGGCTTTCCTGTTCCCCAGAAAATTCTGTGCTACATCTGAAAAAGAAATTCACGCTCTTGCCTCTAACACAGTCATTGTTGTAGCAAAGGCAGCATCACGGAGGAGTGTCTGTTTGTAGGCCATCAAATATCCCAGCTTTTTCTTCTCGTCACTCAGACCAGGGAAACGTGAGCACATATAGCGGAAGCATTCACCATCATGGTCCATGGCCTTCACAAATTGCTTCATCAAACCAAGTTTTATGTGTAGTGGAGGTGAGATGATGTTTTCTCTCTGTGTGGTTCACGTACGATGTTCCTGTCACCCGGCGTCAAGGTTTCCCTCGGTGGCATTCTCCTCTTTGGTCCAGTGATCCTTGCCGCCCGGCTGTCCCAATAGCACAGTGAAGCAGGTATATTTGGTGAAACCTGCTTGCTGACTGAGCAAAATGTTTACCATTTTGAGGTCGACGCATATTTACCATTCATGTACCAGATATTGTAGCCTTCCAACTGTCTTGATTTTTGCATACTCTCTCTCATCCGTACCGAGTACCCTTCTGGAACCAGCATAACTGTTGCCGTTGTGTAACAACAACACACACTTTAAACTGCTCTTGGAAGTGTTAATAAACAGTCGCCACTCACCTATCGTATGCTGGGAGTCCCATAGCAAGTAGTAGGCCTGCAACTTCACCGCAATGCACGTTCGACTGGAAAAGCCCGCAGCTCTTCTGTTACGATACAAATGTTACTCTTGTGCCATGGTCCAGTAGTCATTTTTCATGTGCAACCTCGAAGGCCAACAGTTCAGGACACAACCGCCTGCAAATACAACCTCATAAGATCGTTCAGTCTTCACCTCTGGGCAGGGAACAATGCACGGACCATCCGATCAGAGTTAGATGGATGATAGACATCATCCAGGCCATTGGCATCCATACATGTAGACGTACTAAAGTTACCACATGCTTCCGGAATATCGACCGCAGTAAACTTGCTACTACTGATATATGCGGAAGGCAACGTCTATACAGCCTACGTAGTGCGCACATGAATTTTGTCATTCCTAGGGAATATGCAAAAATAGGATCCATGATTGCACGAAAACGGGATGTGATACAGCAAATCCGAGAATATATATGGAATCAGCACCTCCGAATTACTATATATCTGCTGCAAAAGTCCATCCATCCAAGGAAAATTTCACCTTTTTTTGTTGACCAGTATAATTTTTTTATTTTTCCCTAAATGGATGACCGAACTTTGAAATAACTATTCGGCCGAAGCGAAGTACTTCGGCCGAATATTGGTATTCGGCCGAATACCGAATATTCGGTATTCGGTTTTTTCACTATTCGGCACATCCTAATAATTAATTAATTATTATAGTAATATGATTATAGAGCCTATTTAGAGACCTTTCTTTATTGGTTACTCGTTAAAATAAATAGACTTTCTATTAAATTTTGCTTTTTTTTTAACTAAAGAATACCTAAGGGTATGTCACTCTCTCTCCTTCTCTCGCACCGATGGCAGGAGTCAGGGTCTCTCGGCCTTCGGGAACCATGGGGTAGGACTAATTCCTGCCCGAGGGCTCGAACCCGCTCTGGCTTGGGTCGCGTTCCTCCGTCCCTCTTTTTCTACGGGTATGGAAAACGTCCCCCATGTGTCCCCGTTGGCTCGAGCCCCTAAATTGCTGTCACTTTACAACATTGAGAGAGAGAGCAAGCAGTGTCTCAGCACCCCCCCAAAAAAATAGCCAATTTTGTTTAATTTTTTTTTTTTTTTTTTTTTTTTTTTACATTTTCCTAACCAAAATTTTTTAAGGTTTTCAAAAATTTATTATTTTTCCTGTAGCTTTTGTAGTTTTGAGATATGATTTTTTTTTTTTTTTTTTTTTTTTTTTTTTTTACAGTTTCCTCAATAAAATTTTGCCAGGATTCCAACAATGTATTCCTTTTCCCTGTAGCTATTGTAGTTTTTGAGATATGGATTGTTGCTCTTCTAGAGGCTGGGCCTGTTATATATGATATATATATATATATATAGTATATATATATATATATATATATATATATATATATATATATATATATATATTGAAGTATATAATTTAGT
>JABUQX010100984.1:27500-34698 GCA_015478945.1 Trachelipus rathkii | reverse complement strand
CTATTTCCATTCATTCCATTCCATTATTCTCCTGCTATACCCTCTCTCTTTCTCTTTCTCTCACTATATATATATATATATATGCTCATATATGTATATGTATTAATCAGGGTATTATTTCATAAGGTGGTGTAAGAACACATTTAAAATAGTTACTGACCATTTTATTTTATTTTTATTTTTAATACAATTTGTATAGTAATTAATTATGAGAAAAAGTATAAGTTAAAAATTTTATATTATATCTTATCAATATTTATTTTTAAACTTCGCTTTACATTAAAGTTATTTTTATTAATTCTGAATTTCAAAATGCTTAACAAATACTTGTTAGCGGGCGATGGTAGTTAATTCCAAAGCCGTTTATAATATTATATATATATATATATATATATATATATATATATATATATATATATATACTATATAACTATATATATATATATATATATATATATATATATATATATATATATATATATATATATATATATATATATATATATATATATATATATATATATATATATATATATATATATATATATATATATATATATATATATATATATATATATATATATATATATATATTTTACGTTTCTTAAGGAAATAAATATATATAAAGTGAACAGTTTAAGGGTCCTCAGAGCCGGTGTCAAAATTGAGGATACAAAACTATTCAAATAGAGTAATTTGATTTCATCAGATTGACAATTAACTACTCAGAGAAAAAGTACTCAATTGAGTAATATTTTTCCTCTTTTTGACATTTGAAAACTTGTCATTTTGACGACTTTGCATGCTCAATTTTGACACCGGTTTTGAGGACCCTAAACTTGTCTTTTTGAGCAGTTTTTCTTTTGTGTGTATCTATATACCTATCTATCTATCTATCTATCTATCTATCTATCTATCTATCTATCTATCTATCTATCTATCTATCTATCTATCTATCTATCTATCTATCTATCTATTTATCTATCTATCTATCTATCTATCTATCTATCTATCTATCTATCAGTTTTTAGGCTATTTAATAGACCATGTGAATTTATTGATAAGAATCGATCCTTATTGATTAGAGGTAGACTGGTGAGAGATATAGAAAAAATATTTCAATCAAAATACAACGTTTCAAATATTTTTCAAAATGATCTTGATGCTTTAAAAGCTAGAATTTGGTTTATACAAAGTAGAGAAGATTCTTTGAGATGATTTCTACATATTATTATTGTTATTTTAGTTTTTGGATTTTTATTTTTTAATTACTTTTAAAAAAATGTACTTGTTTACGATAATAAAGAATTAAAGTCTAAAGTCTATCTATCTATCTATCTATCTATCTATCTATCTATCTATTATATATATATATATATATATATATATATATATATATATATATATATATATATATATATATATATATATATATATTTTTCTCTTTTTTTTCTGAGTGTCTACCGTAAAGTCCTATAAATATATATATATATATATATATATATATATATATATATATATATATATATATCTATAATATAAATAAATATATATAAATAAAAATAAAAGAGTATATATATATATATATATCGGTAAAACAATTATTAAATGTAAAATTACTTTAATATATACATAAATTACTTAAATATAATACATTAAAACACATGGGGAATGGGGATATGAAGTCTTGGATGGAGGAGTTGCAAAATTTTTAACAACATATCTTTCGGTAATTTTGAAAAATTAAATATAAAATTGAAATAATAAAGAAGAAATTTGGAATATTAAATTGTAGGAGGTGAAGCTGCGTTTCTCAAAGCGGTCGATTCGTATGAAGTAAATTTTCAAAATTCTCTTCCTCTGGTGGCAAGGGGCTGAAAACCCCCTTCTACCATATTGTTCTTTAATGAATGGTGATATTTGTTGTTACATATATAACCTACCAACACCACCTTTGCAGACATACAAGAAATAGTGATATATATAAAAAAAATAAATAAATAAATAAATATATATATATATATATATATATATATATATATACTATATATATATATATATATGGTAAGATATATATAGCATATATTATATATATATATATATATATGTATAACTTATATATATATATATATATATATATATATATATATAATCACAAAATAAACATATATATATATATATAAAAATAAAAAATATATATATATATATATATATATATATATATATATATATATATATATATATATATATATATATATATATATATATATATATATATATATATATATATATATATATATATATATACTTTATATATATATATAAATTATATATATATATATATATATATGTATATGTAATATATATATATGTATATATATATATGTCTTAATATTTACTATATACTATATATATATATATATATATATATGTATATCCTCATTATATATATATATATATATGTATGTATATAATATATATATATGTATAACAACAATAATATATACATATATATATATATATGTATGTATGTATGCATAACAACTTTCTTTCTCCTTTCATCAGGAGACATGCGTGCAGGAGTTGAACAAGCTGATTTCTTGCCGAGCAAGGCAGCTTTCTCCATCCTGGCACAAGAGATAAAGAGTTGCACGTTGCAAGGTGCTTTTGTATTCCACTAATCCAATGTTCCTGCTACTGCCTGCTGCCACTATTTTCTCTTTCACTACTACCTATATATATATATATATATATACTATATATACTACTACTACTATATACTACTCTTTCTTTCTGCTATATATATATATATATATATATATCTATCTATATATATATATATATATATATATATATATATATATATATATGGCAGGAGTGCTGGGAGAGTTATTGGTTTTCTCCTCCACTTCGCAAGTTGTAGTTGAAGTTCTTTTCCTATTCTTCCACTGCACAGGTAGTATTGATGGTGTTCTTTTGATAGCCCTTCGTATTAGACTTTGTTTATACGTTGAGGGACCTAAGTATCTATAGTTCCTCGGGTATACACCTTTCTCTGCCGAAGCCGCCTTCGTCACCAATTGCAAGAGGCTATATGAGACGCTTTTATTGGTATTTCGAAACTAATGAACCGTCAACCAAGTATTTATAACCCTTTTTTAAAACCTATTTCCATAGGTAATAAATAAAACTCAGTTTTGGTACTGATATTATTTATTAAAAGATATTTTCTTTACCATATACTTCTGAGTCGCTTACAGCGGTCAAATTCGATTTCTTACATACTCAAAATACCAAATTTTATATTTACATAACTCTCTTGCTGATTTGCAACTAAGTTCTCACTCGAAATATTGATTTCTCGGTACTTTATGATTTCGCCAACCACAATAAAAAAAGAGTAGATGTAAAGTTGGTATTGCGTATTCTATTATGCAGCAAGAACTGTCATTCACGCCTTTTTTTCTATTTAAAATTCAATTTAATTTATTTTTATATTTATCTTTTTCCGTGAAGTTTAAAAAGTATAAAATATTAAATTTCAATGGAATTGAAAACCATTTAAATATAAAGAATTTAATGTAATGAAATTATTTTCCTAATATTCGTAATATCAGTGTTACTAGTAATATGTTTCAAAATTGAAATTATGTATGAAAATAAATTAACACTATTGTTTGGCAAGTACGTTCAATGTTTTGTGTATGAGCTGTTTCTTGTCTAAAATATTTTTTTTTTAAAAGAGCCATAATCCATATCTAAAATACTACAACATCTACCGGGAAAAGGAATACATTGCTGGAATGCTGGTAAAATTTTAAAAAAAAAAAAAAAAAAAAAAAAAAAAAAAAAAATCTCAAAAACTACAATAGCTACAGGGAAAAGGAATACATTTTTGGAATCCTGGTAAAATTTTAAATTTGAAAATGTAAAAAAAAAAAAAAAATTATTGTTAATAATTATAGTAATATGAGTAGAAGGCCTATTTAGAGACCTTTTATACGTTACTCGTTAAAATAAATAGACTTTCTATTAATTTTTTTTTTTTTTTTAACTAAAGAATACCCCAAGGGTATACCGCACCGATGGGGGGTCTCTCGGCCTTCCGGGGAATTACGGGGTAGGACTAATTCCCCGCCTCCGGGGAGGACCCTTGATCTTTGGTATTTGGGTGTCGCGGGGGTTCCTCCGCCCCTCCCCTACGGGGTATGGAAAACGTCCCCCCCTGTGTTCCCCGTCGGCTCGAGCCCCCTACATTGCCGTGTAATACCTTTACAAATAATATATATATATATATATATATATATATATATATATATATATACTATGTCCCCCCCCGCTCCGCTCCCCAAAAAAAATAGCCTTTTTTTTTTTTTTTTTTTTTTTTTTTTTTTTTTTACATTTTCCTCACTAAAATTTTTCCAGGATTCCAACAATGTTTTCCTTTTCCCTTTATTTTAGTTTTTTGAGATATGGATTGTCTTCTAGAGGCTGGCCTTATAATTATAATTATAATTATAATTATAATTATAATTATAATTATAATTATAATTATAGTTATAATTATAATTATAATTATAATTATTATTATTATTATTATTATTATTATTATTATTATTATTATTATTATTATTATTATTATTATTATTATTATTATTATTATTATTATTATTATTATTATTATTATTATTTATTATTATTATTATTATTATTATTATTATTATTATTATTGTATTATTATTATTATTGACAATATCGAGCAAGCAGTAAAAGAAATCTATAAAATGTATTAAATAAATGCAATGTAATATAAATTAATATGCGCTAAGCTCAAAAAACCTTAATATATGTTCTTTTCTTCGTGTACTAAACCTTTTCCTTTTCGCGAACCATAAGTGCTTGCGAGATTTAAAATATTTTGCGAGATTTAAACTATTTTCTTTCTGTTTTACAACAATATTATGATATTACTACCAACTTTACAAAATTAGTGGTTGCTTGAAATCTGAAACCGATTTCTCTTTGAAGATCCGGGGATGATGCAATTTACAACCTACGTCTTAAACTTAAAGTTAAATACAAGATAAATCATAATTTTTATAAAATATGATAAAACAATGCTGTAAAATACAATATTATACTATTATACTATACATATCACTGTAAAAATTCATCTAATTCATAACCTTTTCAGCGAGAGAGAGAGAGAGAGAGAGAGAGAGAGAGAGAGAGAGAGAGAGAGAGAGAGAGAGAGAGAGAGAGAGAGAGAGAGAGAGAGAGAGAGCGCATTATAGCGCACAAACTAGAAAATATATGAATACCAAAATAAAATTACTTACATAAAATAAGATACAAAATATGATGCTAAATGATGTACAAGCTTATATTAACATATAAATTTCATTATTTAATAACATAAAATAAATTTTATATAATCATTTACTAGGAATATTATATTTAATATGAATACAAAATCTTAAAAATGCTACGTAATCTCAAGTTTCGAGACGACCTTCATGCTTCTCAAAAATCATTTTCTTTGACCACTGGTTTTTTATAGAATATATTTTGTCGGTAACTCAACTCAAAACACTCCTCTTCAAACAATTAAATTGTGGCCACTATATATATATATATATATATATATATATATATATATATATATATATATATATATATATATATATATATATATATATATATATATATATATATATATATACTCTTTATATATATATATATATATATATGTATATATATATATATATATATATAAATATGAATATATATATATATATATAGTGGACCTTAAGTAAACCACGTAGCGGAAAATAATTTAGTATTGGAATGGTTGGTAATGATTTTTTATTTTAGGTAAAGAAAAATTAAAAATTTGATTTGCTATAAAAAGAACTTACTTTTTTTTTTTTTTTGAGCTTCAAATTGATTTATTTTTAAATTCATTTTATTTATATATATATATATATATATATATATATATATATATATATATATATATATATATATATATATATATATACTCTCTCTATATATATATATATATATATATATATATATATATATATATGCTATATATATATATATATATTGATGGTCAGATTTTTTTAATGCTCACAGTATTTAACTAGAGAAGAGCCCGGCAGCTCCTACAGTAAAACAAATTATATATATTTGGAATCAGCGGAAAATTTTAGGATGGGATTTAACTTTTTTTTTTTTTTTTTTTTATTCGTCGAAAAATTAAGTAGATTCATCAGTTACTAAAACGAGCTAGTAAGGGGGGACAGAGGGGGGGACAGTCCCCGTCTCTGGAAGGCTGAGAACAGGCTCCCTACATCTTTGCGGTTTACCTATGGTATTCCTTTGGATTAAAGAAAGTAATACCAAAGTGTTTTTGGAAGTAAAATTATTCTTTTTTTTTTAATAAAAAAGAATAGCGTACCGACTAATTTTTCTTTATAAAGGCGACGGAGGGACTACTCAGCCCCAAGCTCGAGCCCCTAAATGAGATTGAAATATTTTTTTTTTAATTTTCGACGAATGAAAAAAAAAAAAAAAAAAAAAAAATCCCATCCTTAGAATTTTCCGCCACCTTCCCTCCATATGCTATGCTATATATATATATATATATATGCTCTCTATATATATATATATATATATATATATATATATATATATTTATATATATATATATATATATATATAAAAGCTTATTTATTTTCATAAGCCTACCGTGAAGCACAAAAAAACATAAGAATATTCATTTATTCCATTGCACTTTCTCCATTTTCTCTTTATCTCTTTCTCTCTCTCTCTCCTCTCTCACTCATATATATATATATATATATATATATATATATATATATATATATATATATATTTATATATATATATATATATATATATATATAATAACTACAGAAGGAGTAACAAGATTCTTCTTCATTTCTTTTGACCAAATGAAAGTTAAAAATAAATGGAGGAACAACAAAATTTCAATTTAGTTATCTTGGAAAATTTAAAATAATATAATTAAGTTGAATTAAGTTTTAAACAATAGATAAGACTGGTATTATAAGAAAAATGGTTGAAGCGCAGTCGGACAAAAAGAACTTTCTTCACACTTTTTAGGGCGACAGTGCTACCAACCAGGCCCTTTACTATTTTTGGCTTGTAT
>JABUQX010100984.1:12500-22500 GCA_015478945.1 Trachelipus rathkii | reverse complement strand
CAGTATCTTGTTACTGAGAAAGTTAAATAGTAAGAAGTTGTAAGCGATATGATAATCCCCTCTTAGCTCTGATAAGGGAACTGAAGGGGCTTTTCCATCATAATTGCAGTAAGGATTCCAGATTTTCTTGTGATAGCATATACCGGAAAATAACAATATGTGGGGTGTACCTGAGAGTAGTAATCTTCTTAGATATGAAAAGAGGAACGGTTTTTTTTTTTTTTTTTTTTTTTTTTTTAAATTTTTTATCTTATGCATTTATCTAGTAACTCTTTTAGCTTGTGCTAATATATTCTTAAAATGTAAATTTTTTAGCAATTATTACACATGGTATTTTAGCATTAACAAATAGCTTTGCAATTAGATTTACTTAATATTGATTCTGAAAATACTTATAGTTCTGTTACCAAAAATTATATTAGATATATTTTGCAAATATAGTGACAGTATGTTGATATTACTGCAAATCAAAATTCCCGTTAAGGTATGTAGTGCTTTCTGAGTTCTGAGAAAGTTATTCAATATTTATAGTTTACCGAAAGTAACGATTGACATTGACATTCATTTGCAAGTATTAGAGTATTAATATTGTATTAGTCATTAGAGTAGAGCGAAAACAGAAATGAGCCTAGAATAAAATATAAATAACTATAAAATATTTTTTCCAGGGCCACTGTCAACATTAGGGATATGGGGAACAGCATTCGTAAATACAAGATATCAGGACCCAAAGGAATCTTACCCCGACTTGCAATTAATTTTGTTCGCATCAAGTCCTGCCACTGATGGGGGTTTGAGTAGAAAAATAACAAATTTAAGCGATGAGGTAAATTACATAAATTTTTATAATAAATGTTCTCGCATAATTAAATACCGTTACCCTAATTTTATTATTACCAAGACCCTTTTTGATTTGGAAAATAATTCTTCCAACGCGAAGAAGTTTCTACGCTTCGTTTTCGATGGAAAATCAAAGGAGCGTTCTTGAGTTTTGAGTTCTGTTCATATTTTGAGAACAGACTTTTGCCTATATAGTGCAATTCAATTAATGCAGAGTGTTTATTGTTCTAATTTATTATTATTATATAGCCTTTATACCTACTATATGTATATATGTATATGTAATATGCTATAACTATCTAACTATATATGCTGCTCATAATATGTTTATAATAAAAGATATATATATATATATATATAATATATATATATATATATATATATATATATATATATATATATATATATATATATATATATATATATAGCATAACTATATATATATATATATATATATATGTGTGTGTGTGTGTGTGTGTCTCTCTCTCTCTCCTCCTCTCTCTCAGATGGTCAGTTCTTCCACTAAAATAAATTGAACTTCTGGTTTAATTACAGTGTATATATATATGTATGTGTGTATATATATATATATTGCACTATACTATACTCTCACTATATATATATATATATATATATATATATATTTATTTTTTTTATATATATATATTTAATATACTATATATATATATATATATATATATATATATATATATATATATAAATATATATATATATATATAATATATATATATATATATAAATATATATATATATATATATATATATATATATATATATATATATATATATATATATATATACTATATATATAGAGAGAATGTAAAATAGTGGTTCAAAAACTTAAAATCATTAAAAAAGAAACATTTGCTTAAAATTTCACGTTCCATCACAAATACAAATGAAAATCAGAAGTAGCTAATTATTAACATCGGAGAAACAGACCTTTCAAATAAGAAAATTTGAATTAACATTTGACAAATTAAATGGGAAAGTAAATAGCTTGGATCGTTTTATCGTTTGAGAGAACACTCCAATTCAAAACGAACAACTTTTAATTTATACTATTAAATAATTTAATATTAACATTATAGGTTTCGTTATTAATTTATATATATATATATATATATATATATATATATATATATATATATATATATATATATATATATATTATATATATATATATATATATATATATATAAATATATGTACTATATATATATGCTATATATATATATATATATATATATATATATATATATGAGCAAAGTTAACAGAACTGTTACTTTCAAAAAAACAATTCCTATTTCAATAAGGTTGTACAGTAAGTCTTAATTTGTGGAAAAAAAATTATATAGTTTCTAAGCACTTGTAATTTTGAGTGATTTCTCACCCAACTAAAAAGAAATCAAATTTATGCCTCTTTCAGTTCAAGTTTCTCTTGATACATTCATTATTATTCGGGCCTTTTAAAAATGTTACAGCTGTTTTATACTCGGATAAAAATGTTTCTCAAAAAATAATTTTAAAAATAATGTTAGAAGTTACATGCAAAAAAAAAAAACTTTTGTAAGAATTATTTAAGTTAAAAACTTAATAAAAGTAATAAAACCATTTTAATTTGTATTTTTAAAGCTCTTCAAAGCGTTCTTTGATCCAATCCTTTCGAAGGAATCTTTTCAATTATATGTAGCCTTAACTCATCCCAGAAGCATCGGAAGACTTCTTCTAAGGTCCAAAAACCCTTTTGAGAAACCGATCGTCAAACTTAATTATTTTGAAGACTATGAAGATGTTAGAAGGCTAATTGATGGTAAGAATTTACGTCCGTTTATTATTATTAAAATTATTATTATTAAAATTATTATTAAAATTATTATTAAAATTATTATTAAAATTATTATTAAAATTATTATTAAAATTATTATTAAAATTCATCTTCTTCTTCTTCTTCTTCTTCTTCTTCTTCTTCTTCTTCTTCTTTCTTCTTCTTCTTCTTCTTTCTTCTTTCTTCTTCTTCTTTTTCTTTTTCTTTTCTTTTTCTTTTTCTTTTTCTTTTTCTTTTTTTTTCTTTTTTTTCTTTTTTTTTTTTTTTTTTTCTTTTTCTTCTTCTTCATTCTTCTTCTCTTCTTCTTCTTCTTCTTCTTTCTTCTTCTTCTCTTCTTCTTCTTCTTCTTTCTTCTATCTCTCATTTCTTCTTCTTCTTCTCTTCTCTTCTTCTTCTTCTTCTTCTTTTTCTTCTTTCTTTTCTTCTTCTTCTTCTTTTTCTTTTCTTCTTCTTCTTCTTCTTCTTCTTCTTCCTTCTTCTTCTTCTTCTTCTTCTTCTTCTTCTTCTTCTTCTTCTTCTCTTCTTTTTCTTCTTCTTCTTACGTCTATCTTCTTCTTCTTCTTCTTCTTCTTCTTCTTCTTCTTCATTTTTTTCTCTTTTTCTAATTTTTGGGGAAGTTTTACTGATCAAAATTGTTTATTTGCAAGGGATGGGGTTCATTTGAATGACATTGGTGATGCAAGATTGGGTCGACTCTTGGACACAGAGGTTAGGAAAATACACAGAGAGACAATTGCAAAGAAACAGGTTTTTCGGGACGGTCCAAGTCCTCTCTCGATATGTGCGAAATGAAAGCGGTATCTTTTAACGCAAGAAGTATCCGGAACAAAATAAATGAATTTAAAGCTATTGTTTACATAGAAAATTACGATATAATTACAATTAATGAAACATGGTGCAACTTTAAAGATCGTGATTTTGTTTCGGAATTTCAAATTAATGGCTATAAATTATACTTCAAGGATAGAAACAATAATAAGGAAGGGGGTGGCGTTATGATTTACATTAAAAATATATATCTAACTACTCAGCTGGAATTAGCTGATGTTAATGAAATTGATATACTTGGTGTTAAAATAGAAACATCGAATATAAAATTGAACTTAATAAATGTCTATCGTCCACCGTCCTCACAATCAGTAATAGATGTATCTTTGTATAAAGAATTGAGCAGAGTCTCAGAAGGATTCACAATAATTGTAGGAGACTTTAACTGCCCAAATATCGACTATAATTTACTTGATGCAGATCTGGAAGGAAAGCGATTACTAAAATTCTTAGGAGACAATTTCCTTTTTCAAATAATTGATTGCCCTACGAGGGGAAACAATATTTTAGACCTATTAATAGTGAGTTCACTTGTACTTGCGTAAAGAAGTTTTGAGGTTATCGAATCCCATTGGTAAGTGGTATATTTAAACATGATAAATTTCACATTAATATGTGAAACAAAATTACGCCCACAACATTACTTGAAGATTCCCAGAATTTAGAACGCCTCAAAATTTGTGGCTTAAAGGACAGTTTATCTGCTCCTTGACTGCTCATTGGAAATGAGACTCCATGTACAAGTTGAAAGTTCAGCAGAATGTAATGTGGGAATATCGTTTACTACAACATAATATTTAAAGACAAGAAAAAAGATTTTTGTATCCGTAATCATAACACTGAAGCTAAAACTTTTACAAACTTCTCAAAGCCTAAGTCTGTGGAATAATGAAATTAGAGATTCTTTAAGTAATAGAAATAAATAGAGCATATAAACTATGGAAGTCGTCTCCTTCAGTGGATACAACTACTAATACGCTCTACATAGACACCTGGCTCTGGCGAAGCCATATGCAAACGCAATTAATGTAGAAATTATTAAACCGAACTTGAAATATAATATGCTTCTGAGATTGTAAATACTTAATTTCACTAAAAAAGTTTTACTAACAAATTATGTTAATAACAAAAGTTTCATTAAGGAGAATCAATTGGTCCTTTACTGGACATTAATGGTAATTTAAAATCAAAACAAGTCGCTGACTAATGGCAAAAACATTTTAAATAATTTTTGTCTCACAGTTTTTACGAAAGAAGAATCTAGATAGCCTGCCTAGCATGAAAGACATAAGGAATTTTCATATGCAGACAACATTTTAGATACATTTGAAATCTAGAAGAGGAAGTTGCTTTCCAGGTTTATTAAAATTATTAATAAAATAATAATCGCCTGCCTGCGAACCCAGATTGGAACTATCCAAATCGCCACCTACCTCAAACGAAATATATTAAGAATAAAGGACCATATTAGTTAGAAAGACCTTTGACAATTAGCTTTTTCAATAAAGTCTTAAAAGAAGGCAAAGTTGGCCTCATTGCATTTCAAAATTGCCTAATATAACTCCCAGGTTTTCCCCAAAAGAAAGGCAGCATCGTAAGGCTTCCAATAACCCATACAGACAATTAAGCTTGCTTCTACTAGTTGGTCAAATTTTTTGCAGCAATACTTAACTAAAGGTTAGTTGCAACATCTTGAAGACATGGATTGATCAGAATCCCACACCGGTTTTTAGGAGAAGAATAGACATTCCATGCTCTAAGCAAATTCGCTAGAATTTTAAGTGTGCAGTTATTATACGATGCAGATAATTATAAATCCTTCGATGTCATTTACTTAGACTCAAAAACATTTGATACCCCGTCACTCATCAAAGATTATTGGAAAAGGCTTAGAGCTCAATGGTATTCGAGGAATCTTTTAAATTGCAATTAAAAAATTGCTTTCGATCCGTCTCAACAACGAGTCACGCGTTATCAAATCGCGTGAATGCTACTGATTGACGAATGTTTACTAGTGGTGTACCCAAGGATCTGTCCTGGGTCCAATAACACATGTCATCTATATATGTTACAAATGACATAGATAATAATATTTTAGGCAATTTCTAATTTTGCAGATGATACCAAACTTGAAATCGCAAATTATGTGAGAATAGATTATCAAATTACTCCAAAGCGATTGCAACAAGATTGTAAATGCGTCAAAAACATGGGCAAATGAAAATTTTAATACCGATAATAATGCTATAGGTTATCTACATTTTGGGAAGTAGGAAACACATGGAATATTGATAACCAAAATAGATGAACAGTTATCAAAGTTTGTCAGGTGAGGTAAAAGGATCTAGGGAGTATTAATTAAAAGAAATTTTAAAGTTGCCGAAACCAATAGTGCTGAAGCTGTTAAAAAAGCAAATAAAACTCTAGGATTTATTGCCAGAAACTTCGATATTAATTAAAAATCTTATAATACTTCTTCTCTTATAAAACATTAGTTAGACCTCATCTGGAATACGCAGGGTGCAGTTTTTGGAGGCCTCATTACCTCCAAAAAGACATTAGAAAAATTGAAGACATTCTCAGCACAGCGCACAGGGCAAACCAAATTAATCCTGAATGAGAGGTAAATCTTATGAGCCAAACGACTTACGTGAATTAGATATCCCATTCTTTGAGACGAAGAAGGAATTGAGAAGAAATTAATAGAAGTTTTCAAAAAACTAAATAAATTTGACAATATCGATTACAAGCAATTCTTTAGATATGATTTTAATGATGTAACACGGAATAATGGGCATTAACTTTGTCATAAACGATTTCAAACCAAAATAGCAAGAATCTCTTCACTTACGATGTAATGAGAAGTGGGAAATCAAAGTCTCTTCTTATTTTTGAAAATATACCGTGACAGCCGGGCAACATCGCATTTATTCAAGAAAAGTAGATAAACACTTTAGAAATCGTGTGAACTTCAACTCATACCGAAGATCCGTTCCTTTATTAAAAACGATGAATAGATAAGGTGAAATCCAAACAGGAAACTAATTTCGAAGATCATTTGATAAATGTTAAAAAGTACATCTAAAAAAGAATTTAGGTCGCCCGTAACTATATACTTGAACAGTGTTTAATGTTTACCCCTAATTCCTAGACTACCACCACCGAGAAACACCTGCACATATAACGACCTATGACAGCACCTCTTAGTACATCCCTAGTTCCACTATCTCCAGCCATATATCGATCTTCAATCACACTCATCGACATCGCAACTGTGGCCGTTAATACTACGTCACTCCCTCATCCTCCCAGATCCTATGACAGACTAATCCGACACTGAACTCCGGGCCCTACCAATAAACGCGATCACAAAATCATTCCGACGAGTCCTCCTCCCGCCACTTCCCGCCAACAGTCACCACTCCACTCACTCCAACATCCCGGCTACCGGCGGCTGCCTCAGACCGACATCTACACAACAAGTTGCGCCAAGCACGCCATGGCGCGGCACCTGCAGATCCGAACCTTTTCCGCAGCTGTCTCAATCTGTCAAAAACAATCATCACGATGCAATGCATGGACCAGCGTGCCAGTGAATACCGTCTAGACTGAGGCGCCTATCGACCACTCTCATAACCCTCCAGACGGTTATATCTCCGCGAAGCGAAGCCGCAGCAACCGCTACACCCCGGCTACTCACAAAATCGACGAACTGCCGGGTCGCAGAAAATTGGCTACCGGAACCGCTGCGCGCGACACCTGCGCCCCGCCCAGACGCTCGCCGCGCGCGAGGCCAAGCACCTCATTCCTTCACCCCCACCGACTCCCAAGACAAGCCCGAAGGTTCACCAGACTGCTGCCCCACCATCGCGAAAGACCCCTTAATAACCCCCAACACCCGTGCAGGGGTCCCGTTCCGATATTTTTAACTGTCTAACTCCGTTAATTTTTTTTTTTTTGCTCACAAATCTAATCCTCACCGCAAATGCCTTTACCCGCTGTTCCTAGGCGCTCTAACCCCTACGGAAACCGTCACTGCGCCAGCCATCGAGACATCCGCAATCGAGAATAACAGCCTTTGATTTCGCCGCTTGGACGGACAAACCCTCGAAACTTTCCCCGAAGCCCAAACCGTGACACATCACCTCGATTTCACTATACTCCATCAACTCATTTCTGTCCAAGATTACAATCTGATGTCCACCCACCTTACGAGGGTTATTTCTTAAAACGTTCTAACGCGGTGACCCTCATCCGACACCACCTATCGTCTTGATTGAATTACAACCCCATATCGCCCCACCGTTCGATGTCACCATCTGTAGAGGGTTATTTTCTAATCATTCTAGCCGCACCGGTGACATCATCGATCAACACTACTAATAATATTGTATAACAAGTTTTGGGGTTTCACCGTCTGGAAGGGTTAATGTATAACGTTCAAGCACGGTGACCTCATCTCCCTCAGATCTAGCTGAGTGGACTGAAGTCTTTGTCTCAGTCGGTGTTCTGTATATCTGTAGTGTCTGTAGTTCTTATCTTCTCTTTCTTCTTCTTTGTATCTTCCTCATATTCTTCTTCTATCTTCTTCCTTCTATCTCTATTAGTTGATTATTATTATTATCTATCGATATATTGATATTCATGTATTATTATTATTCATATTTTATTTTGTTTTTGCTATTTGTTTCATTAATTGTTTAATTCAATATTATTTGTAAATTTCTAATATTATATAATTTTATTAATTATTATCATTTATTACTTATTATTTATTTATTCATTATTATGATTATTATTATTATTATATTATTATCTTATTATTATTATTATTTCATTATTATTATTATTGAATTATTATATTACATTATCTATTCATATTATATATATTATCTATATTATTATTATCTATCTATTATTATTACTTATTCATTATCTATTTTATTATCTATTATCTTATTATTATCATTTCTGCATCTATTAAGTTGCACAATACTACACTATACTACTTACTACCACACACTTAACCAATCAAATAATAATAATAATAATAATAATTAATAATCATAATTATTTTTCATTTTGAGAAAATAATAAATAATAAAATAAATATTAATAAATAAATAATAATCTCTTAAAATAATAATAGATAACATAATATAATATATAATAATAATAAAGAATAATAATAATAAATAATTAACTAACTATCCCATTAATCCAATAATATGCACCGAATACATAATAATAAAACTATTAGATAATAAATAATAACATAATACCTTATTATATATACATACTATACTCTATTATATACTCATAGTATAACTAGTATATATATCATTACGATATATGATATATATACTATATCTCAATAGTATATATATATATATATATATAATAATATTATATATATATACTATATATATTATGTATATAGTATATATATACTCATATATATTATATTATATTATATATAATATATATATATATATCCTATTATATATACCTAACACTTATAGCTTATATATATATATATATATATGTAGTATATATATAGTATAATACTATATATATATATAAATATATATATAAAGTATATAATATTATATATAATATATATTATAGTATATATATTATATTATATATCTATATACTATATATTTCTAATTACATATGCTGAATAAGTATTCAAAAAATTAAAATTGATTTTGGTTTGTTCAATATTCAGATAATTAAAATACAATGAAAGAAAGCGAAATTTTTTGTCTTTGATTTGAAAGCTATTATTTCCTAGTTGGCCTTCTGTGTAGAAACGCAAACAAAAAAAGTGATATTATTTCTTCAAACTTTCGCTTTTGTTACCGTGGACATCGCTGTTTCAAGACTGAATATTTGACATTTCCAATGAGAAAATTAAATTTTTTTTAGCAATACATGCGCACATTTTATATTTCTTTGAACCGTTCTGGCAACTTAGAAGACGAAATAAATGCAGAAGACTGTAGCTCAAGTTCCAATATAGTTTAGTTGATCAGTTATCCAGTCTTTCTAGTAGCTATTGAAGTGGAGATACGTTGTCTTTGACAGGTGCATTCAGCAAATATGGCATCCAAAGAAGTTGCAAATATCCAGGAAATAAAATAAATTATTATTATGTCCTGTGGTGACATTTATGACGACCACGAGGAAAAAGTTCCCTCTGGTACATCTGCTAAAATGCTGGCGCATGGCCTTTAAGGCATATTATTGGGCTTAGGCCCTCGTTGGGACCACAGACAGAAAATGGGCACCTCATTCACCTGCGAACTTGCAAAAGAGTCTAGATGGTAAATATATACTACTATATATATACAAGCCGATATATACCTATATAATACTATACGATACTATTATATGATAGACACATATAATATATATATACTAATACGCTATACAATACTACTATACTAAATATACTAATAATCTATATATATAGTGAGC